>CAJHQP010000246.1:0-225000 GCA_905132765.1 Moricandia arvensis | reverse complement strand
TCTAAGAAGCCGGCCGTGAAGGGATGCCTCCACGTAGCTAGTTAACAGGCTGAGGTCAAGGATTATAAAATCTATTGTGTGCATCATTAGTTCTCTGTGGATTTGATACCCTAAGTACTACACCTGATCTCTCTTGGTAAGAGTATTATTAGATTGTGTGTTAGAACATTAGAATTAATTTGATAAGAGATATTATTAGCATAATAACACACCACCTGTCAGGTACTCCAAATCTTGGAAAAATAATGCTCTTGAAAAGTTTTACGATGACAGAGGCAACATTGGTTGGGGATGCTATTTCTGCAACCCATTTAGATACGTAGTCTACAGGGACCAGTATATATTTGTTTCCATAGGAGGACGGGAGAGGACCCATGAAATCAATGCCCTAGCAGTCGAATACTTCAAATTCTAGAATGAACTTTTGTTCCATTTCATGCCTCTTACTTATCTTTCCACGCCTTTGACACCTATCGCATTGAGCGATATGTGCATGAACGTCTTGGAACATTTTCGGCCACCAAAATTCTTCCTAGAGGATTTTCGAAACTATTTTGAAAGTGGCAAAATGTCCGGCGTAGTCAGATCCATGACATTGTAAAATTATATCAGGGGTTTCGGCTTCAGATACACAGCATCTGTATATCCCATCGGAGCAATGCTTGTAGAGATATGGTTCATCTCAGTGATATCATCTGATTTCTCTCATGAATTTCTTCCTCGTGTACCCCTTAAGTTCTTCCGGCTCAAAATCCGCAGCCAGATCATTGACTATGTCAGCGTACCAAGGTCTATCCCTTAGCCTTCTGTCGATCACATTCACACTTTGCCTTGAACTCTCGCCTCCCGAAGGATCGGTTCAAGTCGTGGCGTGCGAAAAGCAACGTTCACCTTGATATCAATAGTGATGCTTATTGTAGGTGTGTTGTGCGATTGATTGATCATACCGGTCGTCGTGACTTTGGTTATGTTGAGTCATATATCATCTCTCGGATCTATCGATGTGTTATCAACATTATCAATCGATCTCTTTTCGGAGGTAAGAGCAATTTGACCAACGAACGATTGGTCTATTTGCGCAACGTTCTCGTGAGGGAAGGAATCATCGATGGGGATGTCATTCTCTATCCTAATTCGAGAAAGATGATCTGCTACTCCATTGTCGTCTCCACATTTATCTTTAATTTCTATGTCGAATTCTTGCAGGAGTAGGATTCATCGAATGAGACGAGGCATAGCGTCTTTCTTTTGCATCAAATACTTTATAGCAGTGTGATGTATGTGAACGATTACTCGCCAACCAACCAAATATTGGCGGAATTTCTCAAAAGCGTAAACTACTGCAAGCAGTTCTTTTTCTGTTCTCGCATAATTTCTTTGTGCTTCGTCGAGAATCCAGCTGGCATATTATATATGGCATGATGTTTTTTATCTTTTCGTTGTCCTAAAACTGCTCCTACAGCAAAATCGCTCGCGTCGCACATTATTTCAAAAGGTAAATTTCAGTCTGGAGCTTGCACGACGGGTGCGGATATAAGAGATTTCTTTATTTCTTCAAATGCTTTCATGCACTCTGGTCTAAAGTCAAATTTAACTTCCTTGCATAGGAGTGCAGTGAGAGGGGTCTAGCAATTTTTTGAAATCTTTTATAAACCTCTAATAGAACCTGGGATGCCCGAGAAAACTTCTAACATCCTTGATGTTTGTAAGCGCTGGCAAACTGTTCATTACTTCGATCTTAGCTCGGTCCACTTCTATACCGTCAATGGAGACTTTTTGTCCAAAAAAATGCCATCATTGACTATGAAATTGCATTTTTCCCAATTCAGCACGAGGTTCTTTTCTTCAAATCTTGCGAAAACCTTACATAGATTATCAAGACAGTATTTGAGACTTGATCTATAAACAGAGAAATCATCCATGAATACCTCCATGTAGTCTCCGATCATACCTGTAAAGATTGATATCAAGCATTGTTGGAAAGTGGCATGAGCATTACACAGGCCGAATGGCATCCTACGATATGTAAATGTCCCATAGGGGTATGTAAAAGAAGCATTTTGAAGATTACATCCGCAGCTGAGATCGATCGATGCACACTACATGGCGTCGACCGACCGAGAGAGAAGATGGATGATCGACGGAGAATATTTGCCGTCGATCGATGGCTATTCATTCATCACAGCCGACTGAAAAGCCCAAGTTAAAAGACAAATTACAAGATTACCCCTGACGAGCTTAGACCTAATTTCTTAGGGTTATCTTATTTATACCTATCTTATGCAAGAGAGAAGACACAAAGATTTTCATAAACATTATTACATGCATTCTTAGAGTTGTTTTGTAGTTTATAATTTCATAGTATCATTGAGGGAGAAGATACTTTTGTACTGGAACCCAAAGTTTTACTTTATAATATTTATGCTTTTTATATTTATGATAATTGCTTGTTCTTCAATCATGTCTGAGTAATTATCTTATTAGATTTAGGGTTGCATGATAGTCATAATGGATTAGCCCCAAGATGGGATTGTCAGGTTGATAAATATTGATTAATTGAGTTTGCTTAATGTTTGTTTTCTAGAGTAGCTAACTAGAAACATGTTGATAGGATATGGAGAATCATGATACGTTTGATCTATACCAGAACTAACTTTCAATTGACCTAAGTTGCTAGAAACAAACAAAGTTGATTTAGATTTACTTAGTGGAAAATGTCGGATTATCTTCTGATTTCGGCATCGATTAACATGTTGATAGGATATGGAGAATCATGATACGTTTGATCTATACCAGAACTAACTTTCAATTGACCTAAGTTGCTAGAAACAAACTAGAGTTAATTTAGATTTACTTAGTGGAAAATGTCGGATTATCTTTCTGATTTCGGCATCGATCGACGTCAAAACTTCCGCGTCGATCGACGGCCTACCTTTGTGTTCATATCAAGAGTTAGGATTACAAGGGTCAGATTTGTTAATACTCGATTCCTACAAAATCATATCATCCTATTTCCATTTATTATAATCCATATGCACTATAAACCTTAGATCTGTATTCATACTTACATTTAAATCAATTATTTCCATATTGTCATATTTGATATTTTTGTCATATTTCTATTATGCATTAATAACCTCGGTAAGGAATATTTCCTTACAAGTTGTCTTCTATTTTATTATATATATTGACCTAGCATAATCATTATAATCACAAAATCTATTGGGTGCATCATTAGTTCTCTGTGGATTCGATACCGTAAGTACTACACATGATCTCTCTTGGCAAGAGTATTTTAGATTGTGTGTTAGGACATTAGGATTAATTTGATAGAGATATTATTGGTAATAAAACATCGATTGACGACCACACATGACAATCGAGCGACGATACTTGCGAGAAGTCAGAGGAAGTCAAGGTACTCATAGTGAGCATTGATGAGAATGGGATCTTACGAGACGAAGAAGGACGCCCTCGCCGCAGTACTAGACAATTGATTAATGCACATGGAGCTGTGATCCCTGATGTCATTGCTGTTCCTGAGGTAAATACCTATTAGTTGAGCCGCAAATGGTATGATTCGGCAGCTCATAACTCTTTCCAGGGTCTCCCTCACCAAGATCCCTACAACCACATCCAAAAACTTTACCGTCTAGTTTAAGCGAACAGGAAAGATGAAATAAATCTATATCACATTTTCTGCAAGATCTTCCCTTATTCTATCTCTGGAGATGCATTTAGCTGGTTTAGTCAACTGGTGTTAGAATTCATGAGTGTTTGTCTCATGTCAAGAGAGTATTCAGTCAACTTGTGACTGAATTCCCTTCTACCAACAACAAGAACTCACAACTACAAGGAAGAGACAATCAACTTGTGATTGAATCCTCTCAGCAAAACACTCTACACACTATCTGAATCTAACAAGATAAAGTGGCTGTGAGATTGATACAAGAACCAGAATTAAACTATCTCTAGTATGAATCTATCCTTGTGAAGTAACACAACACTTATAGTTTGTGTACTTAAACCTAAAAAGAGATAGAATCAGCAAGCTAGAGTAAGAGAAGATTAATAAAGAGTTTAGAGGTGATTTTAACAAGTATTAGGCTGCCTTAAGAGAGGAAGACCTAAGGCAGCCTCTAAACCATGATGCTTAACTCCTTACATTGTAAATATTGATTAAACACAAGCAAGAGAGAGAGAGCCACGAATTTAGAGTGAGAAACTTGTTCTTATTACTTGCTTCATTCAGAATCAAGATACGACACATATATAGAGTTTAAACTTGCATGAGAGGGGACAAGGAGACAAGAACATCATAATTGGGTTTGGAATAGTAATATCCACTCCCAACAACTCCAATTTGAATTTGAACTTGTAGATTGACAGGGCGTGTGTTATCCTACTACTTTTCTGATCAAATTAAAATTCCTAATTCCTAACACACAAATCTAAATTACTCTTGCCAAGAGAGATCAGGTGTAGTACTTAGGGTATCGAATCCACGGAGAACTAGTGAATGCAAACAATAGATTTTATGATTCTAATTATTATGCTAGGCAATATATTTATAAGGTATAAAATAAAGCAGTTAAGGAAATATTCCTTTTAAGAGATAATTATGCAAATGGAAAATGATAATATAATAAATATTAAGAGAATATTCTTTTGGAAATAAAATATAAGAAAATAAAGATTTAATAAAGATTTAATAAAATATAAATTCAGGAAAAATAGATTCAGGATAATATAGTTTCAGGATAATATAGATTCAGGATCTTGGATAAACATATGAATTATAATAAATGGATATAGGATGATGTGGTATCTAGGGAATCAAATCTAGCAAATCTAACTCTAAACTCCTCACTCTCGATATTGGAAATATAGAAGACCGTCGATCGACGCGATAGGTCTGACGTCGATCGATGCCGTAATCAGACAGATAGTTCAATTATTTCCACCAAGTTAAACAGATCAACTCTCGTATTTTTCTAAGTAACCTAGCTCAATTGCAAGCCTTAATTCCGGTTCAGATCCTACTCTCGCAATCACCTAAACCTAATAACAAGATTCTAGTTAGCTACTCTAGAACACAAGCATTAAGATCAACTCAATTGATAATACTTATCAACCTAACAATTCCATGGTGGGGCTAATTCATTATGAGTATCATGATGATCCTAAATCTAACAAGTCACTACTCAGACATAACTGAAATGAAAACAATCATATTGAGAAGAGAATGCATAAATAGAATAGGTAAAATAATAGGGTTCCAATACACAAGTATTTTCTCCCTAAAACAAAGAAAGAAATGTAAAAGAAACTTCTAAAACTTTAGGTAAAAACTTCTCTTCTAAAAACTCTTCTCCTCTTTTTTTTGCTGCTGCTGCAAATGACTTGTTTAAATAGGTAGATATTAGGTCAAAATCGTCAGGGGAAAATCCGTCATTATCTTCTAACTTGGGCTTCAAATGTCGGCTATGAAATGTGTAACTCCGTCGATCGACGCACATGACTTCGCGTCGATCGTCCATAATCACTTCCAATCGATGACACCAACTCCTTGTCGTCGATCGATGTCAGCGCCGGATGTTTTCTCTAAAATGCTCCAAAAACTCCAAGTTTCTTCATTTTTCTCCAAAATGCTCCTGAACCTGAAAAGACCTTAAAACATAGCCTAGACACACATAATAGACTCAAAATAGAGCCTAAAACATGGTCTAAAACTGGTAAAATATGAGGTATATCAACTCCCCCAGACTTATCGTTTGCTTGTCCTCAAGCAAATAAGCTGTGAAAGAGGTTTGAAAATCAGGAACTCACATACTAACTAGAAATACTATCACCTTACTTTGCAACCACATTTTATAAAGTTAGATACAAAGAACTTTATATACCATATCCTAGTATAGCAACCAAATCCATTCTATCAGCAACTTAGCAAATAATCATCTGATGTCACCTAGCCAACCTCATTTCTTGCATAAAATAAAGTGCAGGCTTTACCTTGGGAGTATCGATCAAAGGACACATGGACTCTTACCCCATCAGGTATCTGATTACACACAGGTAGTCTTATTCTATTTCTATTCTCTTTTTCCTCTCTCCTCTGAATCCTTTTTCTTTTTTTTCTTCGATATATATATATATATTTTTTATTTTTCTTTTTGACAAAGTGTAGGAGAATAATGGGGTCACTGGTAATTTACCTATCCCTCGCTTTCAACAATGTGTGATCATTCCTCTCGAATAAGAATAATGGGGTCAACGGTAATTTACCTATCCCTCTTTCATGTCAAGGAAATCATTTCAATCTTTTATAATATGGATGCCAGAGAGAGGAGAGAAAGATTCTAAAAAGTGCAAAGACTTTATACCTTTCAGACCTGAAGGAGGAATCCGATCCAATGTATGCCAAGCCCCAAAGCAAGCAAATAAATCAGTATTAGGTTAGAGGTCAGCATCGGCTCCTTCAAACTTTCTAAGCAAGTGAGATATAGTGGCAGGATGATCCACTCCGGTATCTCTAGTAATCTCTGCAAACAACTCTCTAAAAATGGTGCTTATAGTTTGGTTAGTAAAATAGGTTTCAAATCATAGTTCCCTTCTTGACTCAATAAAATAAATTTTGAAAAACTTATATAAATAAAAATTCAAAATAAAATAAAAAGTGTTAGCGAATCCCCCCAGACTTAAATTACACTGTCCCCAGTGTAACCAGCCGGTATGGGTAAAAGAAATAATTAAAAAGACTAAGTAAAATAGGTTAAGAGAGAAATCGATACCAAATTCTGATATGGACATCGATCGATGAAATATTGGAAGTGTCGATCGATGGTTTAAGCTCTCGGTTCTTTCTATGGTATGCTTGGAAATTTCTACTCTTATATAAAAAATTAATTGAAAATGTTAGTAAACCTCCCCCAGACTTAAATGACACTGTCTCCAATGTTATATAGTCTGAGTTTGGTGAGAAGATAAATCAAAAGTACGAATTTAAAACAAGGAAAAGATAAACCTGCGTTCTGATTGTGCCCGTCGATCGACACAGTTAAGTGCCGGTCGTTCGATGTGTTTATGTCGTTTCGATCGATGCGCTGGCCAGCCGGTCGATCAATGTCTACTGCAGAGTGTATTCCTCGGGGTGTTTTTTTTTATTAACCTAAAAGAAATAAAACGAAAAATTAGTTAAAGATGAAAATAAAAATAACTTTAAAATTACCTAATAGAGGGTTGCCTCCCACTCAGCGCTTGGTTATAGTCCTTAGCTCGACGTTGGTCCTTTGGGCTAATAAGGATGTGGAGTAACACTTGGAAGAGAAGTGTCGATTTCTTCTCTGCTCTTCTGGAACCAGGTGCTAATGAAAGCTCTGAGGGCTTCATCACTTGTTGTTTTCTCATTCTTGATGATCTCTCTAGCAACCTCTACAGAATGCATTCTTCCTTGTAGATTGCTAATGGTCCGCTGTAGCGTGTTGAGTCTTGCTGAAGTGTACTGAGATTGATCTTCCATTTGTTGCATAATGTCATCTCGCATAATGTCAGTGGAAAATGTAATCTCGTCCATCCTATCCTCCAAAAGTTTGTAAACCGTATTTGTCTCTCTGTTTAAATCGGCGTCGATCGATGGTGAGTCTCAACCGTCGATCGATGTCGGGTCTGCAAGTGAAGTCGCATGCTGTCTCTGATATTCAGCAAAATCTGTCTCTAATGTTGCCATGCGTGCTGTCAAGTCTGTGAGGCATCTGTCTATAGGATAGTAGACGTCGTCAATCCTTCTGTAGAAATCTTCATGAGACATTTCTTGAGCTCTGTATAAGTCCTGGATCATGGCGTCAATATCTGCCTTAGTGTAGGCATCTTCTGGTTGTCTTGATTGCATTGTGTACTCTGCATCTTCTGGTAAATGGAGGAAGCTCCTGCCATTGTTGTTGGCTCTGTCCAAAATTGCTCTGATGTCTTTCTTGCTAATGTCCACAATGTTGCCATCCATGACTCTAGCTTTACCGGACTCATCTCTGTAAACTCCATACTCATCTTTCTTTTCATAGTAAAAGATCCTCTGACCATCTCTGTAGGCTCTGTGTCCATGTTCCATGTAACCACCAAGGTAGGTGCTTAAAGGTATATGCGGTTTTCTGCTCTGTGCCTCTGGTTTCATGAAGCTGATGTCTGTATCGTTCTCTTCTGCTTCTGGTAGAGCATCGATCGATGCGGTCCTATGCGCGTCGATCGATTGTGCAACCATATGTGCGTGGTGAGGTCCATTGATCATGGTGAGTAGCTCTGTGATGTCCTCCTTGCTAACACGTAGTATCCTGCCATCCATGGTACAAGCTTGTCCTTCTGCGTTCCGCAAGATTCCATACATATCTGGTTCAAGGTAGTTGTATTCTCTATTACGGTAGGCTGTTGAATCTGATTCTGATACTATTTCTTCATCTTCTGTGTCGATCGATACCATGTTGGTGGTGTCGATCGATGTGGATTCCTTGTGCGTCTTGTTTCTATGAAGTCCTTTGTATTCGATTATCTCATCTTCAGAGGTGTACCCGCTTTGAGTTGGGTGTTTTGAAGGCGCGTCGTTCGATGCTGAAGGGTGGGCGTCGATCGTCCCAATGAAGGTTGGGTCGATCGATGGAAATGGGCGGGCGTCGAGCGACGTGAAGAGATCAGACGCCTCTTCATGCTCATAGTTGTAGTAACAAGTTGCTACAAGCTCTGCATCATCACAAAACTTAGTGAGAGTAGCCTTGTTCTTGCTTTTAACAGGTTCATAGAAGAAAATTTTTATCAATTAGAGATAGACACAACCTGTTTGAGTTCATGTCGCAGATGGCTCCTACTGTAGCCATAAATGCTCTTCCAAGGAGTAGAGAGGAGTTCCAGTCTATTTTGATATCCATAACATGGAATTCCACTGGTACTGAGATGTTGTTAATCTTTACTGGAACATCTCTCACTAGGCCTCCTGAGTTTGCTCTCGAACAGTACACAAAAGTGAAAGAGTCTCTTGAAGGTTCTACCTTCAGGTTGAGGTTGGTTTCCATCGTCCTTGGCATAATGCTCACTGCTGATCCTGTATCACAAAGGGCGTTAGGATAATCATGACCTTTAATAGAACATTTAATAACGAATTTCCCAGGATCATTCTTCTTCTGCATGCTCATGTTTTGCTGCATCTTTTGTCCGAGATGATTGAACATGATTTCGATATCCTTGTATTCCTCTCTCGATTCCCTGAAAAACATCCACAATATTTTAGTATAATAGGCTTCATCATAAGGAACATCTAAAGGAATTTTTAAAACTCTTTTAGTAAAGCCGTCCATTTCTTGTTCATTAGCTTCTATGCGCAGATGCTTTGGGATTTTCTTCCTTCTCCTAGGGTGTGCCTCACTTTGTCTGTCAGTTTTGGCAGACTCAGATGTGTAGGTGTTTTGCTCCGAGGTAGTGGTTGATGGTTGCACTGAAAGACTAGACTCGGCTCTGTCCTGCATCCTGTCGATCGATATGGGTCACCTGGCGTCGAGCGACGGGTTGAGATTCCTGTCGATCGATACTGGTATAGTTGCGTCGAGCGATGCAGCTGTTGTCATCCGAAGTCGTAGAAGGGATCTCCGTCTATTGACGCTGTTCATTAGGCGTCGATCGACACCAGGGATTACTGCCGTATGAAAGAGAATTTTCAATACGGAAATCTCCATGTTGCAGCCTTTCTTCCCTTTCTTCTTGCCAAAAATCATCATTTATTAGTGCATTGACGTGGTGCTTCTGTCCAGACTCCATCTTCCCCTTGATTAGATTCTCATGTCTTCTAATGGTCTCACTAGTCTGCTCCACTTGGTTCTCTAACTTCTTCACACTAGTGCTGAGATTCTCGAATTTGGTGTTGAGGTTCAGGTAGAGGGCATCTATCTTCCCATTGAAATCTACACTCATCTTCTGCTGTCCCTCTAGGACTCTATCCACCATTGCTTCGGGCTTGCTTTCTTGAGTTTCTGGAAGTGGGTTTTGGTAGTAAGAAGATCCATAGGTCCTATTGTTGAATTTTTTCTGCTGCGAACCTTGGTTGAAATTGCTCTTTTGGCCATAAGTGTTCCTATTAAACCCTTGATTTCCTTGTCCTTGGAATCCATTTCCACCAATGTAGTTCACATCCTCCTCTTCTGCATTTTCTGCACCGGATTCTATCGCTTCTACTTCTGCGAAGGTAACTTGCTTCTTGAGAAGTTTTTGCACACTATCTAACTTAGCTCTAACGTCTTCGATCTGATCTCTGCTCCACGTGGGGGCGATCTTCTCTGCGCCGGGTCAGCGTTCTTGTTGCTGTTGTTGGATGCTAGATTCTCAATCAGTCGCGTCGCCTCTTCGGGGCTCCTGGTGCTGAAATTTCCCTCACTAGCTGTGTCTAGTGCCATCTGGTACTGGACATGTACTCCTCTAAAGAAAGTGCTAAGAAGTTGCACTTCGTTGAACCCGTGATGTGGACAGTCTCTCTGATAAGACTTAAATCTAATCCAAGAGTCTTTAAAAGACTCTGAAAATTTCTGCGCAAATGTTTATTTTGCTCCTAAGGACTTCTGCTCTAACTTCATCAAAGAAGTTACGCAAGAAAGCGTTCTTGATGTCACTTCAAGATGTAAGAGATCCTGGTGGGAGCTGCTTAAGCTAGTATGAAGCCTCTCCAGCGAGTGAGTAATTGAAAAGCTTGCATAAGAGATAGTCTTCAGGCACTCCATTAGCCTTGATTGCTGTGACTAAGTCTTCAAAATGCTCCAGGTGGTCCATAGGGTGTTCGTGCTTTAGCTCATGGTACGGTAACTGCGCCACCAAATTGAAGTAAGAAGGCTTGATCTCATAATTGTTTCTCCAGAAGGCTGGAGGTCTGATGGCTGATCAGTTTGCGTAGTACTGATCTGGGCGATTGTAGTCAGCCAGTGTCCTCAGAGCAGCTTGGGCATTAGCTTCTCGTGGAGCTGCTGCAGCGTCTGCTTCTTCTACTTCTAATTCTTCTTCAGCTTCAGGTATGACATCACCATTCTCATCTACCTTCTGACCTGCTGCATTACGCAGGTGACCTTGGAGGTCACGCAAGTCTCCATTCTCGTCTCTAGTAACTACTACGGTCGCTACCATGTCTGCGTCGATCGATGCGATTGTACTTACGTTGATCGTCGGTAACTTATTGGCGTCGGTCGATGCTATTATTCGCGCGTCGATCGTCTGATGCTGATACGCGTCGGTCGATGCGAGATGTTCGGCGTCGATCGATGCGAGATGTTCGGCGTCGATCGATGCGAACCTTTTGCTTCTGCGGATCGTTCGTTCAAGTAGCGTGGGATCTGTGAATATTAACTCTTGCTCTCTGTTGCTTCTGGTACTCCTTTGCATGCACCTGCAAACAAAAAGTAAGAATATTAGTAAATAAAAAGTAAATAACCTAGACAAAATACTAGAATGAAAATCTAAAGTTGATACAAAAGTTCCCCGGCAACGGCGCCAAATTTGACAAGGCGTGTGTTATCCTACTACTTTTCTGATCAAATTAAAATTCCTAATTCCTAACACACAAATCTAAATTACTATTGCCAAGAGAGATCAGGTGTAGTACTTAGGGTATTGAATCCACAGAGAACTAGTGAATGCAAACAATAGATTTTATGATTCTAATTATTATGCTAGGCAATATATTTATAAGGTATAAAATAAAACAGTTAAGGAAATATTCTTAATTATGCAAATGGAAACTGATAATATAATAAATATTAAGAGAATATTCTTTTGGAAATAAAAAATAAGAAAATAAAGATTTAATAAAGATTTAATAAAATATAAATTCAGGAAAATATAGATTCAGGATAATATAGATTCAGGATAATATAGATTCAGGATCTTGGATAAACATATGAATTATAATAAATGGATATAGGATGATGTGGTATCTAGGGAATCAAATCTAGCAAATCTAACTCTAAACTCCTCACTCTCGATACTGGAAATATAGAAGACCGTCGATCGACGCGATAGGTCTGACGTCGATCGATGCCGTAATCAGACAGATAGTTCGATTATTTCCACCAAGTTAAACAGATCAATTCTCGTATTTTTTTAAGTAACCTAGCTCAATTGCAAGCCTTAATTCCGGTTCAGATCCTACTCTCGCAATCACCTAAACCTAATAACAAGATTCTAGTTAGCTACTCTAGAACACAAGCATTAGGATTAACTCAATTGATAATACTTATCAAGCTAACAATTCCATGGTGGGGCTAATTCATTATGAGTATCATGATGATCCTAAATCTAACAAGTCACTACTCAGACATAACTGAAATGAAAACAATCATATTGAGAAGAGAATGCATAAATAGAATAGGTAAAATAATAGGGTTCCAATACACAAGTATTTTCTCCCTAAAACAAAGAAAGAAATGAAAAAGAAACTTCTAAAACTTTAGGTAAAAACTTCTCTTCTAAAAACTCTTCTCCTCTTTTTTTGCTGTTGCTGCAAATGACTTGTTTAAATAGGTAGATATTAGGTCAAAATCGTCAGGGGCAAATCCATCATTGTCTTCTAACTTGGGCTTCAAATGTCGGCTATGTTATGTGTAACTCCGTCGATCGACGCACATGTCTTCGCGTCGATCGTCCATAATCACTTCCAATCGATCGACACCAACTCCTTGTCGTCGATCGATGTCAGCTCCGGATGTTTTCTCTAAAATGCTCAAAAAACTCCAAGTTTTTTTATTTTTCTCCAAAATGCTCCTGAACCTGAAAAGACCTTAAAACATAGCCTTGACACACATAATAGACTCAAAATATGAGGTATATCATAGATCCACATTTGAACTTCAAATCCCTTCTAGAAGATTTCTTAGGCGTGCTCAGGTTGAGCTGAGAAAGCCTCTCAGCTCCCTTGCCTTCCAAGCCACTCTAGATTAAATCACTCTTGCTGGAACGGGCAGCAGAACACCTGCAACTTGTAACTGGTGTAACTTCCAAACCATAACTCCTTTTGGACTAATTTTAATTCACCGCGTGCCCTTGATGAGTGTAGAATGTAGGGAAATTGGTTTCATGCTCAAATTCTTCATGGTTAGAAATTTACACTCCTTTTCCTGAGACATGCCAGTGTGAACTCCATCAATAGCATTTTTCTTCTTCATTCTAATACTCCCCCTCAATCTTGACCATAGGAGATCCTTGGGCAAGCTTGGAACTGAGAGTATTAGCCTCATTAAAAACCTAAGTGTGGAAAACCTCATGGGATAAAACCATCACTTAGGGAAAAAGAATGCAACTACCCTCAGCCTAGGGATTGGCCAATGAGTTCTATGTGTCTTAGAACCAGTGTGGTTGGACACATAGACTCTGGATCAAGGCCTTTCTTAAACAGCAAATATGAACTCCATAACTTGCGCACATCATTTCTTAGATCATCTCTTCTACAAGCTGGTTTGTTGTCTCCCCCTTTCTTGTGACTTCTTGCCATCTTCAAGGAGAGTTATGGTCTACCAGCTTCTGCTATAGAGAATTCCAATTACCTTCTACATAATGCATAAACACTTGCATCAATTCTCAAGGCATAAACCAATCAATTCAAATATATATCGATTGAAATGGTTACTCCCCTTGCATATGGTTGGTATGAATGGTGAGGAGTGTCTCTTGGACACTTGAATCCTCCATATGATCTGAGGTGAGGCAATGGACGAATTGGACCTTCATGATAGCTCACCATTACCCCTCCTCAAGCTTGATCCGGAGAGAATAAGTGAAGGATCAAGCTTGGGTGTGAGCAACATTGAGTTTTCAAAACCAGGAGCGCATTACCCCTACAGCTGCGCTTAAGTCAACCGGTTCCTGCCTTAGTCTCTTCTCCACTGCCCCTTGTAAGTCTTTTGAACCAGGAGCTCAACACCCAAACAGGCTGCGCTTCTTCAACCGGTTTCACACACACAAAACATCTCTCCATGGTCAGGAATGTACATCATGTGTAGGCTATGAATGACACAGGAATATACATCATGTGTAGGCTCTGATCAGCATGGACAATGTCCTTATTCTTTGTCTTGGACTGGTGATGAACAGAGACAACACTTGTGTACCTGAAACACCACTCAAAATCCAGCAAGAATTAGACCACACACACTAGGATCAGACCTTGGTAACTTACCAATTCTGATCCCAATAATTTAAGAAAAGTAACCAGTGAATAAGAAACAAGAGAATAAGTAACCAGAGAGAAGTGAATGAGTAACAAGGGTATTAGTAGAATGATCCATGGAATGGTCCATGATCAATCTGGGAGAGAACCAGTCACATCTGAGCTGATCCATCAACTTCACCCAAAAGGTCTCCATTGGTTCTAACTTCAGTATGCGCTTGCACCTCCAGGCAACAGACTCCTTCTGTCAAGCTGATCCATCGCTTTCCACCAGACTCTTCACACCAGGTTCTTCAAGCTGGGGCAATCGGTTCTAACTTCACATATGTTCTGTGCCCACAAATTTAACTTCATGTCTCAATGAGACTATGATCATACCAGTCATTTGAATATGTGAACTTAGAACATCAAACACAAAATCAGTGGTGGAACTTCCTAGTGACGGCACACTCACGCTTGTTGAAGTTCCAAGAGTGCCAAAGAAGAGTGAATGATTATTGTAAAATGAGAGAGATTAATAACTAGAGATTGAGTATAAGTAACCGAAGTGAATTAGTGGATGATTGTGAGATGGAGAGTATAAGCAGAAGCATCTTCAGTCCATGACCTTCAAGGTTCTATGGCTGAGCAAAATATCAAACCACAGCCCTAAGGCGTTCATGGTTGATCACCAATTCTGGAGAGGCAATGACTTCTCAACCAGTCTTTCATTACATGGATGCAAGGACATGCTCCTTTAAGAGATTCCTGCAACCTTAACAACAACAACTAACTCATTAACAGATTAGATCACACAAAGGTGATTTCTGGATGAAAGAACAAGGGTTGAATGGAACACAATTCTTTGTCCATCAACCAAGTTCAAAGGCCATAAAGGCCAAGAGAAGAAAACCTTTTCACAAATGGTTTGAAAACCTTTTCTTTCAAAGAAATCTTGCAAAGCAATTTAGAGCAATTTTCTAAGGAATTAAATCCTTTTAAAATGGTTTTAATAAACTAAGAATTCATCAAGAACTTATCAAAAATAATTTTAAAATACTTTTCCAGAATTTTAAAAATATTTTCAAAAACCTTTTCATAAGGAAAATCAATTTCCAAAATATTTTCAAGAGTATTCAAACTAAAAACAATATTTTAATCACTCTCCCTCCCTCAAGCATATATTTTTACAGACTTAATAGCTCAAGCTTATTAAGAGAAACAAGAGGAGAGGAATAAAAGAATTTGAAATCACAATGCAAAACATTTTTTCAGAATTCAAAATCCTTTCAAAGAACACGCATATCTTTGAAATTGAATTTTTTTCAAGTGTTTTTTAAGACACAAGTTTAATCTTTTCTCCCTCCCTCAAGCTGGTATGAACAGACTTTATTCTTTCATCCAAAAGCTTAAACAATGAGGAGATCAAGGGGAGAGTCATTGATTTTAAAAAAACTTTTAAAGACTTGCATCTTGAGTAAACACTCAGATTTTGAAATCATAACTCATCTAAACTCTCTACTGTCCAAGTTTTGAATCCTAGATCCATAGCTCCTCAAAACTAATTTAAGTCAGAGAGAGAGAGAGTTTCAGATGAAGAAACAGACACAAAAGAAGTGAGTTCATCCCAAGAAGAGCAACAAGGCTCTGATACCATGTTAGAATTCATGAGTGTTTGTCTCATGTCAAGAGAGTATTCAGTCAACTTGTAACTGAATTTCCTTCTACCAACAACAAGAACTCACACCTAAAAGGAAGAGACAATCAACTTGTGATTGAATCCTCTCAGCAAAACACTCTACACACTATCTGAATCTAACAAGATAAAGTGGCTGTGAGATCGATACAAGAACCAGAATTAAACTATCTCTAGTATGAATCTATCCTTGTGAAGTAACACAACACTTATAGTTTGTGTACTTAAGACTAAAAAGAGATAGAATCAGTAAGCTAGAGTAAGAGAAGATTAATAAAGTGTTTAGAGGTGATTTTAACAAGTATTAGGCTGCCTTAAGAGAGGAAGAGCTAAGGCAGCCTCTATACCATGATGCTTAACTCCTTACATTGTAAATATTGATTAAACACAAGCAAGACAGAGAGAGCAACGAATTTAGAGTGAGAAACTTGTTCTTATTACTTGCATCATTCAGAATCAATATACAACACATATATAGAGTTTAAACTTGCATGAGAGGGGACAAGGAGACAAGAACATCATAATTGGGTTTGGAATAGTAATATCTACTCCCAACAACTCCAATTTGAATTTGAACTTGTAGATCCACATTTGAACTTCAAATCCCCTTCTAGAAGCTTTCTTAGGCGTGCTCAGGTTGAGCTGAGAAAGCCTCTCAGCTCCCTTGCCTTCCAAGCCACTCTAGATTAAATCACTATTGCTGGAACGGGCAGCAGAACACCTGCAACTTGTAACTGGTGTAACTTCCAAAACATAACTCCTTTTGGACTAATTTTAATTTGCCGCGTGCCCTTGATGAGTGTAGAATGTAGAGCAATTGGTTTCATGCTCAAATTCTTCATGGTTAGAAATTTACACCCCTTTTCCTGAGACATGACAGTGTGAACTCCATCAATAGCATTTTTCTTCTTCATTCTAATAACTGGAACCGCGATCTCTAACCCGTTGGGACGATATTGATATAGCCTTCCTCTACGAATTTCTAGATAACGTTGCAGCAGCTAGAGAAAGGGAGTTTAATGATGATTGGGATAGGTGTTATCCAAGATGTGAGAAGAAGAAGGACGAACCAGAAACAAAACAGATGGTAGACCCCATTATAAAGGATGATGTATGTCATAGATCTGAACCGAACAGAGCATAAGAACTAGAATCGATCGACACCAAGATCTCCGCGTCGTACGACACCAATACCTCAACATCGATCAATACCACGACCTCACCGTCGAACGGTACTGTTCACCAAAGTACTGTTCAATGTCGTACTCTTCATACTGACACTGTTCATCCCTCGTCGATCGACACTGTTCATCCCCCGTCGACCAACACTGTTCATCCCCCGTCGACCAACACTGTTCATCTGGCGTTGATCGACACTGTTCATCTGGTTTAGATTGACACTGTTCATACGAGTATTGTTCATCATGAAACTGTTCATCGCAACACTGTTCACCACAGCACTGTTCATTGCGATACTGTTCACCTGGGAAAATATATTACGGACCTTGCTGACTCGACACTTAAGACCACCGATGTATCAAGAAGTTATCCTACCCTAGATGATGATAGAAAGATTACCATGGAAGATCCCTTGGAGTCAGGAATTCTTGGAACTACGGGATGGAGAACAACTTGAGGATTTGGATTCGAGTAAGGAAGTTACTATGGCATATTTCTTAGAGTTAGAAGAATGGCGTGAAGGTTTGGATCAGAAGTTTTATGACTATCAGCACACTTCGGGAAGATATCGGGAGACTTCACCAAAAGCTTGCACCGATCGACACCACCATGTAGACATCGATCGACACCAGTTACCTGACATCGATCGACAGCACCCACCCGAAATCGATCGATACCCATCGCTGGACGAACTGCCAGGTTACATGATTGAACCAGAGCCGATTGAGGAGAAAATGCACATGACTGAGATCTCGCACCTTGCTGTCCCCAAACATCTAAGACTACCTATATGCCTAGAAGAAGCTGCTAGGACTAAAAAAAGAGTGAAGATGGCACATGACCCTGTGAAGATTGTAGGTCCTTGCGCAGTATTTGAAGATGATTTTCCTATTCCACCAGATAGAAGTACAAATCTAGGATCCTACAATGGGGTATTTGATGATCATGTATATGAAGTAGCTTTTCAGAGATTGTTTAGATGTAGAGCTGAAGTCGATAAAGGTCTAGGAAAAGCAGCATCGATTGACGCATATCAGATACCAACGATCGACACCGACCATAAGACATTGATCGACAACAAGATTGGAGCATCAATCGACACGCCGCTAGTATTCCAGCACTCAGAGACAGAAATAGACAATTCTGGGGGAAAGAAGAAAAGGAATTGGAAGAAAAGGAAAGGACTAAGGACAGTCCTCAGTTGCCTTTGGTTCCCCACTTTTCTGATGGTGTCATGAAGTATAGAGTGCGCAGCAGATGTTTCTCGCAGCCATTTGCAAAGCTTCGTGCACTTCTTATTGCCGAGATGATAGACAAAGGAGAAGAGTCTATGGAAGTTTTTACAAAAAGAATGATAAAGCTTCAGAGATTGGACATTGGGAATTGTTCTGGAGCAAGTTCCCAATCTCATCTGGACTGAATCAGAGTTCCAAACGTCAAGCTAAAGACTATAAATATTCGCTGAGTGGGAGGCAACCCACTGTTAGGTAACTTTAAATTTAGTTTTATTTTCATTTCTTACTGATTTTTTGAATTTATTTATTTCAGGAATTAAAAAAATAATGATAAATAGTGATTTTTATTTGTGTTTTATTTATTTCATATCCGAGGAAAACATTATGCCTACAGCATCGATTGACACTTGATCACTGTCGATCGACGGAGCAACCAACTTATCGATCTACCGGCACTTAACTGTGTCGATCGACGATCAAAATCAGCAAAGCAGGTTTATCGTTTTTCTTGTTAAATTTTGTCCTTATGATTTATTTTTACACCAATCTTAGACTGTATAATACTGGAGACAGTGTTTCTTAAATCTGGGGGAGATTTACTAATATTATTTACTATCTTGAGCTTTATTTTCTATAAGAGTAGAATATTCCAGGTATACCATCGATAGACGTAGAAGACTACACATCGATCGACTGTGGCTCATTCACATCGGTCGACGCCATCCATTGACCATTGATCGATACAGAGTTTGGTATCGAGTTTCTTTCTTAATCTGTTACCTTATGATATATTTTTCTAAACTCACCGGATGGGATTACACTGGGGACAGTGTAATTTATGTGTGGGGGAAGTTCGCTAACGCTATTTATTTGTTTTGAGTTCTTATGCTTTATCCATATAATTTTTAAAAGTTTTTATTGAGTCAAGAAGGCAACTATGATCTAGAAACCTATTTTACTAACCAAGCTATAAGCACCATTTTTAGAGAGTTGTTTGCAGAGTTTACTAGAGATACCGAAGTGGATCATCCTGCCACTATATCTCACTTGCTTTGAAAGTTTAAAGGAGCCGATGCTGACCTCCAACCTAATACTGACTATTTTTGCTTTCTTTGGGGCTTGGCATAGATTGGATCGGATTCCTCCTTTAGGTCTGAAAGGTAAAAAGTCTACAAACTTTTGGAATCTTTCTCTCCTCTCTCTGGCATCCATAATATAAAAGATTGAGCTGATTTCCTGAGATGAAAGAGGGATAGGTAAATTACCAATGACCCTATTATTCTGATTCAAAAGGAATGATCACACATTGTTGGAAGCGAGAGATAGGTAAATTACTGTTGACCCCACTATTCGCTTACACTTTGACAAAAAAAATCGAAAAAAAGAAGAAAAAAAGGAAAAGCAAAAAAAGAAAGGATTCAGAGTAGAGAGGATAAAAGAGAATAGAAACTAGAATAAGAATAACTGTGCAATTAGATACCTGTTGGGGTATGAGTCCATGTGTCCTTTGATTGATACTCCCAAAGTAAAGCCTTCACATTTATTTTATGCAAGAAATGAGGTTGGCTAGGTAACATCAGATGACTATTTGCAAAGTTGTTGATAGAATGTATTTGGTTGATATACTAGGATATGGTATATAAAGTTCTATGTATTTGACTTGATAGGATGTGGTTTCAAAGTAAAGTAATAGTTATATCTAATTAGTATGTGAGTCCCTGCGTTTTCAAACCTCTTTCACAGGTTTATTCTTTGTTTGCTTGAAGACAAGCAAAAGGATAAGTCCGGAGGAGTTGATAGGGCCTGATATTTACCACATTTATGCCACGGTATCAGCGCTATTTACAGTCTATTATATGTTTATAGCATATGTTATAGAGTATTTTCAGGTTCAGGTACGTTCTGGAGAACTTTGGTGATTCTGTTTCTTTTTGAGATGCAGAACTGCGCAGACGCGTCAGATGTTTACCTATAGATGGAGACCTTCCCACCATACGATTTGGTTCATCTACTGAGAAAAGATCGAAATTTGAGTTAGCTTTCTAATGCAACTGGTTTGAGGTCGATCCAACGGTTAGATCTAAAGTTGTGCCCGATTTATTGAAGTGTGGTATGTCTGCCTCGTGAGAGAAGACTGTCAAAGATCAACGCCACAGCCTTGGCGTCAAACGACGGGAACCCCAGAAAACAAGCCCGACATATTTCAATACCAGCTTAACCCAGAAGCTTTCCTAAGTTACCAAACTAACCCTGCACGAGTTTAACCCTAATTTTAGAGTTTATAAGCCATTGTTAGGCTATGCTTTTCTTATGCCTCTTTTTATGTTTTAAGCTTTATTCCATTCATTGTTTTAGGGTTAGTAGAAAAGGGAGGAACTCCTTCAGAGTCCTCCTGGAACTCCTTTGGTTTTCTATTACTTATTATATCTATTGTATTCTATTTAATCTATGATTTTTGTTACAACTATCATGCTTGAGTAGTTCTCTTGTTAGATTTAGGGTTTGTTTATGGTTTTTATGGATTATCCCCAACTAGAATTGCTAGGGAAAATTAATATCCATCAATTGAGTTTGCTTAATGCTTGTTTTCTAGAGTAGCTAACTAGAAACATGTTGATAGGATATAGAGAATCATGACACGTGTGATCTGTACCAGAACTAACTTTCAATTGAGCTAAGTTGCTAGAAACAAACGAGAGTTGGATTTACTTAGTGGACATAATCGAATTATCATTCTGATTTCGGCATCGATCGATGTCAGTACTTATGCATCGATCGACGGCTTTTCCTTTGCACTCGCATACGAGAGTTGAAGTTACAAGGGGGTCTGAATAGTTAATGTTCGAGTCCTAGAATATTTATTCATGTCTTGCATTCTATCACTATAATCCACTTGCTTGAAACCCTAGATCTAGATATTTTATTATTATTGTTTACAACAACCAACTGCTATTTATATTTACTGCTTATTAATCTATTTGCCTAGAATAATCGCTACTGTATTGAGTTTATTGTGTGACCACGCTCTCTGTCGATTCGATACCCTAAGTACTACACCTTATCTCTCTTGGCAAGAGTATTTTAGATTGCGTTTTAGGACATTAGGATTTAATTTGATAGAGATATTATTAGTAATAAAATACACGCTGTCACTTTTACACTTTTGGAAGATAGGCGTGGAGAGTTGATATACCCTATATATTACCATTTTTAGACCATGTTTTAGGCTCTATTTGGAGTCTATTATCTGTGTCTAGTATGTATTTTATGGTCTTTACAGGTTCAGGAGTACTTTGGAGCTAAATGGAGAAACTTGGAGTTTTTGGAGCATTTTGAAGATTACATCCGCAGCTGAGATCGATCGATGCACATTACATGGCGTCGACCGACTGAGCGAGAAGATGGACGATCAACGGAGAATCTTTGCCGTCGATCGATGGCTATTCATTAGTCACAGCAGACTTAAATGTTCAAGTTAGAAGATAAATTACAAAATTACCCCTGATGAGCTTAGACCTAATTTCCTAGGGTTTTCTATATTTATACCTATGTTATGCAAGAGAGAAGACACACAGATTTTCATAACAATTATTACATGCATTCTTAGAGTTGTTTTATAGTTTATAGTTTCATAGTATCATTGAGGGAGAAGATACTTTTGCTTAATGCTTTTTTTCTAGAGTAGCTAACTAGAAACATGTTGATAGGATATGGAGAATCATGATACGTGTGATCTATAGCATAACTAACTTTCGATTGAGATAAGTTACTGGAAACAGACGAGAGTTGACTTAGATTTACTTAGTGGAAAAGGTCGGATTATCTTTCTGATTTTGGCATCGATCGACGTCAGAACTTCTGCGTCGATCAACGGCCTACCTTTGTGTTCATATCGAGAGTTAGGATTACAAAGGGTTGGATTTGTTAGTATTTGATTCCTACAATATCATATCATCCTGTTTCCATTTATTACAATCCATATGCACTATAAACACTAGATCTATATTCATATTTACATTTAAATCACTTATTTTCATATTGTCATATTTGCTATTTTTGTCATATTTCTAATTTGCATTAATAGCCTCGCTAAAGAATATTTCCTTATAAGCTGTCTTCTATTTTATTATATATATTGACCTAGCATAATCATTAGAATCATAAAATCTATTGTGTGCATCATTAGTTCTCTGTGGATTCGATACCCTAAGTACTACACCTGATTTCTCTTGGCAAGAGTATTTTAGATTGTGTGTTAGGACATTAGGATTAATTTGATAGAGATATTATTGGTAATAAAACACACGCTGTCAGGCGTTCTCGATATCGTACCATGTTGTGAGAGATCCAGGTGGAAACTCCTTGAACCAATATGCTGCTTCTCTAGCAAGAGGGTATGGGAATAGTTTGCAGAAGTAGTGGTTTAAATATTCCATTGAAAAGAAATAACACTAATTCTTCAAATATTTTTTTATGAGCAATTGGTTGCTCATTAGGAAGACCATGATAGGGATGACGTTTAATAAGAGAGATGAATATAGGGTGTACCTTGAATTCAACATTCCATGTCTTCTCGCAGGTTGTGTCAATCGAGGCCGATGAGTTGGCATCAATCGATTTTTGGTTCACGTCGATCGATGCTGCTTGGAGGGCGTCGATCGATACTTCCCTCGTAGACTTACGGATCATGCGTGAATCAGTAGGGTCCTTTTTAGAAGAACCAAAAAATCCTCTCTTCATTGCTTCCTAGTACTAAGATGTATGTACCTGAAACAGAAGAAATTTTTTTTTATGTAAGTAAACTAAATATAGAAAAACCTAGACAAAATCAAACAAATTGAGTCTAATGGCGAATCCGCGCTCCCCGGCAACGGCGTCAAATTTGACACAGGTGGGTTTATTCCTCTATCAAATTAATCCTAATACCTTAACACACAACCTATATATTGCTCTTGTCAAGAACGATCAGGTGTAGTAATTAGGGATCGAATCCACAGAGAGCGTGGTCACACAATAAACTCAATACAGTAGCGATTAAGCTAGGCAAATAGATTAAATTGAAGTAAATATAAATAACAGTTGATTGATTGTTTGTTGTAAACAATAATAATAAATAAGCTAGATCTAGGATTTCAGGCAAGTGGATTATAGAAAATGAAAATAGGATGATGTGATATCTAGGAATCGAATATTAATAAATCTGACCCTTTGCAATCCAAGCTTTCGATATGAATTCAAAGGTGAGACCGTTGATCGACGCGGAAGTACTGACATCGATCGATACCGAGATCAGAAAGATAATTCGATTATTTCCACCAATTAAATCTAGATCAACGCTCGTATGTTTCTAGCAACCTAGCTCGATTGTAGTTAGTTCTAGTATAGGTCACGCGTATCATGATTCTCATTGTCCTATCAACATGATTCTAGTTAGTTACTCTAGAATACAAGTTTTAAGTGCAACTCAATTGATCAATAATTATCAATCTAACAATCCCATCTTGGGGCTAATCCATCAAAACCATAAACAACCCTAAATCTAACAAGTAAACTATTCAGACATGATCAGAGAAACATAAATCATAGATGTATAGAATAGATATAATAGAATATATATAAAGACCAAAGGAGTTCCAGGAGGACTCTGAAGGAGTTCCTCCCTTCTCACCTAATCAAAGAGAAAACCTAAAACTATAGAACAGAAAGCATACAAAGCATAAAAGAAAGAATAGCCTAACAATGGCTTATAAACTCTAAAATTAGGTCTAAACTCGTACAGGGGTAGTTTGGTAACTTGTGGAAGCTTTTGTGCTTAAGTCGCTCTCATGATATGTCGGGCCTGTCTTCTGGGGTCCAGGTCGTTTGACGCCAAGGATGTGTCATCGATCAACCCTCCATCATATCTTCGACAGCTTCCTCTCGCGAGGCAGACTGACCACTCTTTCGTAAAACGGCCATAACTTTAGATCTAACCGTTGGATTGACATCAAACCAGTTGCAATGGAAATCTAACTCAAATCTCTACCATGTGTCAAACGATGAGACAAATCGCACGGTGGGAAGGTCTCCATCCATAGCTAAAATTTTGCTTCGTCTGCATAGTTCTACATCTCAAAAAGCTCCAGAATCACCAAAGTTCTCCACAACGTACCTGATCCTGAAAATACGCTAAAACATATCATAGAAACACATAATAGACTCTAAATAGGGCTGATTTCATAACATAAAAGTGGTAAATATCAGGCCCTATCAACCAGCTCACCGACAGGCGAGCTGAACTGTTCCGTCCAGCTCGCCTGTCAGCGAGCTGGCCATGCTTGACAAGCTGGCCAATGGGCGAGCTGAACTGTCCCGTCCAGCTTGCCCGTCGGCGAGCTGACGATGCTTAACCAGCTCTCCGACGGGCTAGCTGAACTGTCTCGTCCAGCTCGCCCGTTGGTGAACTGGCCGTGCTTGACCAGCTCACCAAAGGGCGAGATGAACTGTCTCGTCCAGCTCGCCCGTCGGCTAGCTGGCCGGGCATGACCAGCTCACCGATGGGGGAGCTGAACTTTCCCGTCCAGCTTGCCAGTCGACGAGTTGGCTGTGCTTGACCAGCTCGCCGACGGGCAAGCTGAACCAAACCGTCCAGGTCCCGCGACTCAATCGTACTCTGAACCGTGATTTGAAAATCTCTTGTTTCTTCTCGATCCGTCTTACAGTTGGAGTTTACGAGAAAAACCGCCGAAGACTTGTTTTCTCGTAAAGCGCTGAAGCTTCTGGGCTTAAGTCGGTCTAAAAATATGCCGGGCCTGTCTTCTAGGGTCCAGGTCGTTCGACGCCCAGGATGTGCCGTCGATCGACCCTCCATCATATCCTCGACAACCTCCTCTTGCTAGGCAGACTGACCACTCTTCAGTAACATGGCCATAACTGTAGATCTAACCGTTGGATTGACCTAAAACAAGTTGTTTTAGAAACCTGACTCAAATCTCTATCTTTTGTCAAAA
Source organism: Moricandia arvensis (assembly GCA_905132765.1). Lineage (NCBI taxonomy): Eukaryota > Viridiplantae > Streptophyta > Magnoliopsida > Brassicales > Brassicaceae > Moricandia > Moricandia arvensis. The sequence goes on along the minus strand of CAJHQP010000246.1, from coordinate 199,743 downwards.
GATGAGCCAAATCTCAGGTGGGAAGGTGTCCATCCATAGCTAAACTTCTGATGAGTCTGTGCAGTTCTGCATCTCAAAAAACTCCAGAATCACCAAAGTTCTCCAGAACGTACCTGAACCTGAAAATACTCTGAAAATATCCTACAAACACATAATAAACTCTAAATAGGGCTGATATCATAACATAAAAGTGGTAAATATCAGGCCCTATCAACTCCCCCATACTTATCCTTTTGCTTGTCCTCAAGCAAAACAAAGAATAAACCAGCGAAAGAGGTTTGAAAACACAGGGACTCACAATAACTCTAACTCATCTTTTCACCTCTACTATGTTGCAACCACATAAAATTCATGTTAATCTCAGAGAACTTAATATACCTTATCCTAGTATAGACACCAAATCCATTCTATCAACAACTTAGCAAATACTAGTCTGACATTCCCCTAACTAACCTCATTTCTTGCATAAAATAAAAGTGCAGGCTTTACCTTAGGAGTATCAATCAAAGGACACATGTACTCTTACTCCAACAGGTATCTGATTTCACAGTTAGTCTTATTCTAGTTTCTTTTCTCTTTTATCCTTTCTCCTCTGAATCCTTTCTTTCTTTCTTTTTTTTTTCTTTTCAATTTTTTTCTTTTCTTTTGACAAAGTGTAGGCGAATAATGGGGTAATCCGTAATTTACTTACCCCTCGCTTCCAACGATGTGTGATCATTCCTTTGAATTAGAATAATGGGGTCGCTGGTAATTTACCCATCCCTCTGCATCTCAGGAAATCATCTCTATCTTTTCTATTTAATGGATGCCAGAGAGAGGAGAGAAAGATATCAAAAGTGCATAGAATTTTTACCTTTCACACCTGAAGGAGGATTCCGATCCAATGTATGTCAAACCCCAAAGCAATCAAATAGTCAATATTTGGTTAAATGGCAGCTTCGGTTCCTTCAAACTTTCTAAGCAAGTGTGACTTAGTGGCAGGATGATCCACTTTGGTATCTCTAGTAATCTTGAAAATCAATCAATTCTAAGAATGGTGCTATAGAATGGTTAGTAAACAAACAAAGATATAAATCTCATCATAATCCCCTTCTTAACTCAATAAAACTCAATTAAAATGCATAAGAATAAAACTCAAATAAAACACCATATCAGTAATAACTCCCCCAGACATAAATTACACTGTCCCCAGTGTAATCCTGTCCGGTTGAGTTAAGAAAAAAAAAACAAATCATAAGTAAATAGATAAAGAGAGAAACTCGATACCGAACTTTCTAAAAGATATCGAACGATGGTAGGTAGGTGGTTTCAACCGATGTGAATGAGCCACGGTCGATCGATGTGTAGTCTTCTGCGTAGATCGATGGTATACCTGGAAGTTTCTACTCTTAGAGAAAATAAAGCTCAAAATAGTAAACAATATTAGTAGACCTCTCCCAGACTTAAACAACACTATCTCGAATGTTATACTGTCTGAGATTGGTGGGAAAATAAATCATAAGGACATATTTAACAAATAAAAACGATATACCTGCATGCTGATATTGATCGTCGATCGACACAGTTAAGTGGCAATCAATCGATGCGTAGGTTGCTCCGTCGACCGATACGCTGGCCAGCCATCGATGCTGCTTGTCACAGAAGTCGTCTTCCTTGGGTTTGAAATAAATAAAACACAAATTAAAAATGATAGAGAATTTTTTTTAATGAACAGTATCCTGCTACAGTAATGCAGCTACAGTGTCACGCGACAGGGCTGCTACAGTGTCGATCGACGGTGCTGCTTCAGTGTCGATGCTATAGTAATTTCGCTATTCATCCTTTTTTAAAAAAAACCTGAAATAAATAAAAAAGGATAAATCAATAATAAATGAAAATAAAACTAAATTGAAAGTTACCTAATAGTGGGTTGCCTCCCACTCAGCGCTTATTTATAGCCATTAGCTTGACGTTTGGAACTCTGATTTATTCCGGATGAGATTGGGAACTTGCTCCAAAACAATTCCCAATGTCCAATCTCTGAAGCTTTATCATTCTTTTTATGACATCTTCCATAGACTCTTCTCCTTAGTCTATCATCTCAGCAATAAGGAGTACTCGAAGCTTTGCAAATGGGTGTGAGAAACATTTGCTGCGCACTCTGTATTTCCTGACACCATCTGAGAAGTGGGGAACCAATGATAACTGAGGACTGTCTCTAGTCCTTTTCCTTTTCCTCTTCTCTCAATTCCTTTTCTTCTTTCCCCAAGAGTTTTTTGTTTCTGTCTCCGTGTACTGAGATGCTAGAGGCATGTCGATCGATGCTCCAATCTTGTTGTCGATCGATACTTTAACGGCGGGGTCGATCGATGGTATTTGGTCAGTGTCGATCGAAGCTGCTTCAGCTGGACCTTTATCGATTTCAGCTCTAAATCTCAACCCTCTCTGAGAAGCTACTTCATACATATGATCCTCAAAAACCCCATTGTAGGAACCTAGATGCATACCTCTATCTGGTGGGATAGGAAAATCAACTTCAAATACTGTGCAAGGAACCACAATCTTCACAGGGCCATGTGTCATCTTTATTCTTTTGTGAAACCCAGCAGCTTCTTTTGGCAAGTCGTCCAACTATGGGCGTCGGTCGATATCAGGTGGGTGCTGTAGATCGATGTCAGGTAACTGGTGTCGATCGATGTGTTGAGATGAAGCAATAAGAACCAAGAAGGTATTCCCCACATATTATAATCTATGAAGACAGTACAACTAAGCTTCTAGAAGGAAATTTGAATCTCAGATCAAGAAGGGAATTCAAATTCAAATATGAAGTTATTGGGAGTGCTCTTTACTGTAGCTGACCACATTATGGTGTTTTATTCTTGTCTCTTTGTTTGTTCCCTTTGGTTTGTGTTTAAATACCCTTGTATAAGAGTGAAAATGAATCAAGAAAAATATATTTTCTCTCATTCTCTCTCTCAAATTTCGAAATTCATTCTCTCTCTTTCATGTTCTTCATGTTCTTCCCATAAACTCTCTTTGATTCTTCAACACTAAAAAAGTTGTCACTGAATCTCTTTATTCTCACCATAAACTTTATTTACTCTCTAAATCTAATATGGTATCAGAGCAATCAAGCTTCTGAAAACCTATAAAGCTTCTGCAAAATAACTCACTACCGGTCACGCAAACCGCTGTACCCGCTGCATCAACCCGCTGCAATCCTCTTTGTGCTCCGAGCGGGCACGCAAGGTTGCTACAACAAGCCGCTACAAGATCAGCAGCGTTGCGAGCGGTCACGCAAGGTCGCTGTACCAACCCGCTCCAGCTCACAGCGACTTCTATACCCCGCTACGTCAAGCCGCTAGCGACCACTATAAGCTGCTACCAAAAGCCACTACATCAATCCTTTTCTTGTTTGAATCTTCAAACATCAGGAACATTTTATTGTTCACTAGTTCACAAATCTCCAAGATGGAGAAGTTAAACATGGTGTTGGTTCCAGAGCACAAGATGGCTAAGGAACAACATATGAAGAATTCTAGAGATGTGCTCAAGGATTTTGAGCATCCAACGATCCAAGGAAGAACCATGTACTCATCTTCTGTTGGTGACAAAAATGAAGGAGGAACATGGAGAAGTATGGATAGTGTGACCAACACTGATGGTCCAGCAACCAGGAGTGACCTGCATGCCTTTGTCAAGGCTCTTATATCATTCAAGAAGGCTGGTACACACTCTCTTGACTCTAAACCTATCATTATAGATTCAGGAGCAAGCCATCACATGATTAGTGATAGAAACCTGATTAGTGATATCCAGCCTTCCTCTGGGAATGTTATTATAGCAAATGGTGATAAGATTGATATAGAAGGGACAGGAAATCTTAGGTTGTTTGATAGGGAATCAACTGCCTTATATATGCCACAGTTTACATTAAACCTGATATCAGTGAGGAAGGCTACGGTTGATCTTAGTTGTCAGGTTGTCTTCAGACCAGATGAGGTTGAATTTCAAGACTTAAAGACAGGCTAGTTGATTGGAAAAGGGCACATCCAGAAGGGACACTATCATCTTCAGAAGACAGAGCTGTCTAGATCACCTACTTCTACTTGCTTGTTCAGTACATCCATTGGTGTTGATAACAAGTTATGGCATGCGAGACTGGGAAATCCTCATACCAGAGCCCTAAACCTGATGCTTCCGGAGGTGATATTCAAGAATGATGCTTTTGAAGGTTGCATATTGGGAAAGCATTGTAGAACATTCTTCCCACAGTCTAGCACCACCTATGAAAGATGCTTTGACCTTGTTCACTCTGATGTATGGACTGCTCCGTGTGTGTCCAGAGAGAATCACAAATACTTCGTCACCTTCATTGATGAGAAGTCAAAATACACTTGGGTGACACTGATTCAGTCTAAGGACAGGGTGTTGGAAGCGTTCAAGAATTTTCACACTCATGTCTCCAATCATTTCAATGCCAAGCTGAAAATTCTCAGGTCAGATAATGGTGGAGAGTACACAAGCCAAGCATTCAAACAATACCTTGCTCAACATGGAATTATCCAACAAACACGCTGCCCGTACACGCCTCAACAGAATGGAGTTGCAGAAAGGAAGAACAAGCACTTGATGGAAGTAGCAAGATCAATGATGTTTCACACCCATGTTCCAAAAAGATTTTGGAGTGATGCTGTAATGTCTGCATGTTATCTGATCAATATAATTCCTACAAAAGTCCTCAACGACATGTCTCCATTTGAAGTTCTAAAATAAGACTAAACCATCATTGGATCACTTGCGTGTGTTTGGGTGCCAATGCTTTTTGTTGATACCAGAGGAGCAGAGGAACAAACTTGATGCTAAAAGCACAAAGGCCATGTTCATTGGGTACTCTCCAACTCAGAAGGGGTATAAGTGCTATGATCCAATATCAAGAAGGGTTTTAGTATCAAGAGATGTGAAGTTTGTGGAGACAAAGGGATACTATGAGGAGAAGAGTTGGGAAGAGTTGAAAGACTTATCTCAGACATCAGATAAAGCCACAGACCTCAAGATTGTACTGGAGAATCTGGGTATTGCCATGCCTCAGGCGAATCAAGAAACAAGAAGGAGCTCTCCTGAAGTTGCACCTGTTCCAGAAGCTGTCCATCCTGATCCTGAAGGGGGGAATCAGCAAGAAGCTCATGATCAGGATGAAAGGCAACAAGAACAAGATCATCTGAATTCTGATGCAGAAACTGATAAGGAAGAAGAACCTGAAGCAGTATAGCCGCTTAGGAGAAGTGCAAGGCTGAAAAATCAAGATAATGATGCAGAAACGAATGAGGAAGAAGAACCTGAAGCAGTGCAGCCGTTTAGGAGAAGCACAAGGCTGAAAAACACAAGGGTTTACTACAATTCTCAGGCAGTAGCTCATCCCATACAGGCAGTATGCTCAATGGCTCAATATCCACAAGAACATCAAGTTTTCATGAGCAACTATGAACAGGAATATGTCCCAAAGTCTTATGAAGAAGCAATAGAAGATGAAGAATGGAGAAACTCAGTTGGAGATGAAATTAATGCCATGATCAAGAATGATACCTGGTTTGAATCAGAGCTTCCCAAAGGCAAGAAAGCTGTGACAAGTCGTTTGATCTTCACCATCAAGTATCTAGCAAATGGAAAACCAGAAAGAAAGAAGACAAGGATGGTTGCAAGGGGATTCACCCAAACTTATGGAGAAGATTACCTTGATACCTTTGCACCAGTAGCAAAGCTCCACACCATAAAAATCCTACTCTCACTTGCTACTAACTTGAAGTGGGACTTATGGCAAATGGATGTGAAGAATGCGTTTCTTCAGGGAGAGCTAGAAGATAAGGTATACATGCATCCTCCTCCTGGTCTAGAGTATTTAGTCAAGCCTAGAAATGTTCTAAGACTTAAAAAGGCTATTTATGGACTGAAGCAATCACCAAGAGCTTGGTACCATAAGCTGAGCACGACATTGAATGGAAAAGGATTCAGAAAGTCAGAAGCTGATCACACTCTATTCACACTCTCGGGTCCAAGAGGAATTGTGGTCATATTAATTTATGTGGGTGACATAATCATCACAGGAAGTGACAAAGAGGGCATTCAAGAAACCAAGGTATTTCTAAAATCTGCTTTTGATATCAAGGATTTAGGTGAGCTTAAGTACTTCCTTGGGATTAAGATATGTCGATCTAAGGAAGGGCTATTCTTGTCCTAAAGGAAGTAAACACTGAATCTTCTAAATGAGATAGGAAACCTGGGAGGACGATCAGCTAAAACTTCCCTTGAAGATGGATACAAAATGTTGCGAGAGGGGGAGTTTGAGGATAAACCTTATGGAGATGTTAAGCAATATAGAATAATGGTAGGCAAGCTCATTTATCTAACCATCACAAGACCAGATTTGTTTTGCTGTGAATCATGTCAGTCAGCAGATGCAAGCACCCAAGATTCATAACTGGAACATGGTTGAGAGGATCTTAAGATACCTAAGAGAAGCACCAGGTCAAGGTTTTTGGATAGGATGCAACGGAAGCACTGAGATCACTGGTTATTGTGATGCAGATTGGACAGGAGACAGAGTTGATAGGAGATCAACCACTGGGTATTGTACATTCTTAGGAGGCAATTTGGTCACCTGGAAGAGTAAGAAGCAGAAGATAATCTCATGCTCTAGTGCTGAAGCTGAATATAGAGCAATGAGGAAGCTTACTAGTGAGCTTATTTGGATAAGCATCCTGCTGAAGGATTTGGGAATTGAAACCAAGGCTCCCATCACCATGCATTGTGACAACCAGGCTGCCATTCACATAGCTTCCAACAATGTGTTCCATGAGAGGACCAAACACATTGAGGTTGATTTCCACAAGGTCAGACAAGCCTGGAGCAACAAATCATCTTACCTTGCTACACCAGAAGTGAAGAACAACTAGCTGATATCTTCACCAAAGCTGCAAGTATAAAGGTCTGTGAGTTCATTCATTCAAAGCTTGGACTCATTGATCTTCCATCTCCCTGATCTCTCCTCTCATAAAGTATTCTACTCTTTTTCCTTGACTCGGGTTTTGTCCCACGAGGTTTTACCGAGCTAAGGTTTTAATGAGGGAATGCTTCATGACTTCCAAGTTTGACTTGTTCCACATGGTCAAGCTTGAGGGGGAGTGTTGAGATGAAGCAATAAGAGCAAGAAGGTATTCCCCACGTATTATACTCTATGAAGATTGTACAACTACGCTTCTAGAAGAAAATTTGAATCTCAGATCAAGAGGGGAATTCAAATTCAAATATGAAATTGTTGGGAGTGCTCTTTACTGTAGCAGACCACATTATGGTGTTTTATTCTTGTCTCCTTGTTTGTTCCCTTTGGTTTGTGTTTAAATACCCTTGTATGTGAGTGAAAATGTATCAAGAAAAATATATTTTCTCTCATTCTCTCTCTCAAATTTCGAAATTCATTCTCTCTCTCTCATGTTCTTCCCATAAACTCTCTTTGATTCTTCAACACTAACAAAGTTGTCATTGAATCTCTTTATTCTCAACATAAACTCTATTTACTCTCTGAATCTAATACGATGTCTACTGGGTGGGTTCGATCGATGCAAGCCTTTGGTGAAGTTTCCAAATCATTCCTTGAAGTGTGCTGATCGTCATGAAGCTTCTTCTCCAAGTTCTGATCCAAACCTTCAAGCCATTCTTCTAGCTCCAAGAAATATGCCATAGTGACTCCATTACTTGAATCCAATTCATCATATTGTTCTCCATCCTCTAGTTCCAAGAGTTCTTCTAGCTCTAAGAGATTTTCCATGGTGATCTCTCTATCATCATCTAGGGTGAAATAACTGCTTGATACATTGATGTTCTCTAGTGTCAAGTTTGCAATTTCCTGAGGACAACCCAATCCGTCGAAGCTTTCAAGTGGCGTCGACTGAGAACAGGGGATGGTATCGATCGATGCTGAGGTATCGGTGTTGATCGATGCTGAGGTCTTGATGTCGATCGATTCCAAGGTCTTGGGGTCGATCGACTCTGAAGTATTGGTGTCGATCGATGCTAAGGGCAGATCACTAATATCGGCATCTTCTACTCTGCTCGACTCATGATGCTTATTACCCACTGCTATAGCGTACTCCACAAGCTCTCTTGGAATTTCGTCGTCGCTATTTATTCCACATATTTCAAAGTTCTTGCCCAATTAACCGTTCATCTTCCTTTCTCTAGCTGCTGCATCATCATCTAGAAATTCGTAGAGGAAGGCTCTTTCAGTGTCCTTCAAACAAGTTAGAGCTCCCATCTGCAGTTTGGTGAACCAAGTAAATGCCTCTCCAGATATAGAATAAGGGAAGATCTTGCAGAGCATGTGGTATTTTGAAATTTTATTTTGATAACTCCCCAATACTAGATCCACAAGTTATTCGATGAGTTTCTTCGGATCTTCATGAGGCAGACCTAGAAAAGAGTTCTGAGCTGCCCAATCATACCATTCACCGCTCAACTGGAAGGTATTTATCTCAGGAATGGCAATGACATCAGGGATCACAGCACCATGTGCATTAATCAATTGTCCAGTGCTGCTGCGAGGACGACCTTCTTTGTCTCGTTAGATCCCATTCTCATCAATGCTCACTATAAGTACCTTGACCTCCTCTGAATTCTCGCAAGTAGCGTCGCTCGATGGTGATGTGTCATCATCGATCGATGGAGATGAGTTGTCATTGATCGATGGTGATGAGTGGTTGTCGATCGTCCTTAAGGTCCCAACGCCGATCGATGAAAAGGTCGTCGCGTCGATCGACGCTGGAGTCGGGTTACCAATATTGACTTTTTCTGCTTCCCTTAGCTCTCCATATCCATATCGCTCTTCATCTTCTACCATATACGTCAGCAAAGATTCCATCTCGATCTTCAGATTTGTTGGAGCGTCATAGAGAAATTTGTCGATGAAGGCGTTCTCGATATCGTACCTTTTAGCGAGATATCCAGGTGGGAACTCCTTGAACCAATATGCTGCTTCTCCAGCAAGAGTGTACGGGAATAGTTTGCAGAAATACTGGTTTTCAAATATTCCATTGAAAAGAAATAACACTAATTCCTCAAACATTTTTATATGAGCAATTGGTTGCTCATTAGGAAGACCATGAAAAGGATGACGTTTAATAAGAGAGATAAATATAGGGTGTACCTAGAATTCAACATTCCATGTCTTCTCGCAGGTAGTGTCGATCGAGGCCGATGAGTTGGCGTCGATCGATTTTTGGTTCACGTCGATCGCTGCTGCTTGGAAGGCATTTATCGATACTTCCCTCGTGGACTTACGGATCGTGCGTATAATCAGCAGGCTTCTTTTTTGAAGAACCCAAAAACCCTCTCTTCATTGCTTCCTAGTACTAATATGTATGTACCTGAAACAGAAGAAAAAAAATTTATGTAAGTAAACTAAATATAGAAAAACCTAGACAAAATCAAACAAATTGAGTCTAATGGCGAATCCGCGCTCCCCGGCAACGGCGTCAAATTTGACACAGGTGGGTTTATTCCTCTATCAAATTAATCCTAATACCTTAACACACAACCTATATATGACTCTTGTCAAGAGAGATCAAGTGTAGTACTTAGGGATCGAATATTAGAATGAAGAAGAAAAATGCTAGTGATGGAGTTCACACTGGCATGTCTCAGAAAAAGGGGTGTAAATTCCTATCCATGAAGAATTTTACCATGAAACCAATTTACCTACATTCTACACTCATCAAGGGCACGCGGAAAATTGGAATCAGTCCAAAACGAATTATGGTTTGGAAGTTACACCAGTTACAAGTTGCAGGTGTTCTGCTGCCCTCTCCAGCAAGAGTTATTTAATCTAGAGTGGCTTGGAAGGCAAAGGAGCTGAGAGGCTTTCTCAGCTCAACCTGAGCACGCCTAAGAAGGATTCTAGAAGGGGAGTTGAAGTTCAAATTTGGATCTACAAGTTCAAATTCAAATTGGAGTAATTGGGAGTGGATATTACTATTCCAAACCCAATTATGATGTTCTTGTCTCCTTATCCTATCTCTTGCAAGTTTAAACTCTATATATGTGTTGTATCCTGATTCTGAATGAAGTAAGAAATAAGAGACAAGCTTATTCAAAATTCTTGTATCTCAATCTCTTTACTATGTGTTCTTCAAGTTCTTCACAATGTAGAGAAGTTGTGATACACGATTTAGGATCTGCCTTAATGGCAGATCATTGCTTGCCCATTCTACTCTAAAATCACCTCTAAACTCTTCTTTATCTTCTCTTAAACTCTAGCTTACTGATTCTAATAACTATTCTTCTTAAGTGAACAAACTGAAAGTTTTGTATCACTTCATAAGGATAGATTCATACTAGAGATAGTTTAATTTTAGTTCTTGTATCAATCTCACAGCCACGTTATCTCTTTAGATTCAGATGGTGTGTAGAGTGTTTTGCTGAGAGAATTCAATCACAAGTTGATTGTTTCTTCCTTGTATTTGTGAGTTCTTGTTGTTGGTAGAAGGGAATTCAGTCACAAGATGACTGAATACTCTCTTGACATGAGACAAGCACTCATGAATTCTAACATGGTATCAGAGCCTTGTTGCTCTTCTTGGGATGAACTCAGTTCTTTTGTTTCTTCATCTGAAACTCTCTCTCTCTAACTTAAATTAGTTTTGAGGAGCTGTGTGGCTAGGATTCAAAACTTGGACAGTAGAGAGTTTAGATGAGTTATGATTTCAAAATTTGAGTGTTTACTCAAGATGCAAGTGATACGCCCTAAGATAGGATCACTCGACCGGATTGGATTGATATGAACTCCGGAAGGAGAACTGATGGATTGAAGGGTCGCACGAAGGTTGCGGAAGGCCTCCGATATTCCCGACTTCAGTTGGTGCCTGATATGACTCACAAGTCCACTAAAGGAAGCTGCTCTAACCGTTGCTTGATATGACTCACAAGACCAACGATTCGAGGTTTGTTTGTCTCGGATATGACTCACCAAGAAAACAAGAAGAGTTCTTCAAAGAACAAAGAGTTTAACTCAAAACTAAGATGATAATCGAATCGTTTATTGCTGAAATGAGGTTACATATTTATAGTAATGAAAAGGCATGTGAAAGGACTAAAAGAGTTGTGGAAAAACATGTAATTTAGTCAAAATGTCTCTTCGGTTCATGATCTGGTTGAATGACTCTTGGTGTCTTGTCCTGGTTCATCGAATCTACTCTGGTCACAAATGTCCCTTTGCCTACTGTCCAGGTTCATCCGTACCCAGCGGGTGTACTGCGGTAAGGAGCAGGACGCACTGTGGTATGTCCGTGTGGGTGTTGGATGAACTTTCGTGAACGGATGAACAATTTAGATGAACCAAATCTTGAGAGAGCTTAAGTATCCTTGCTTTAGAGAGATTAGAAGGATCGATCATCATGAAATCTTCAATCTGGTCGGAAAAGTCTTGTTCATGTCCATCGGGCCATGTGGTACATAGTAAACGGGTCAGAAGCGAAGTGTTGTGTCTGTTCTCTGGTTCCACTCGTTGATCTTGAGTTCTGGCTTGACTATTGGTCTTAGAATGTCGAATGGGTCGGGAAAGACTTGCTGTAGGACAGTCAATTCGCTCATCAGGTCGTGGTTCCAGCCTTAGGTCATCTCCGGATGTCCGCGGGTTGATTCTGTAGACGACACTGTCCGTTGATCTGGTACGGTTGGACGGGTGAACCTCGGTTGGACTGTTCTGAACGTCCTGATCACCGTGCTGGGCTGGTTCCATGTCCTGGGGTGCATCATTCCCTCCCTCTTCAAAAGGATTTGTCCACAAATCTGGATCATCTGCATGAAAAGGAGATAAATCAGAAACATTGAAACTTGAAGAAATGTCATACTTACCTTGCAAGTCCAGTTGATAGGCATTGTCATGGATCTTTTTAAGGATCTGAAAAGGAGCATCAACTCTAGGCATGAGTTTTGACTTTCTTTCTTCAGGAAAACGTTCCTTCCTAAGATGAACCCAAACAAGGTCGCCTTCTTCAAAGACAACTTCCTTTTTCTTTTTATTCGCCCTTCTTGTGTAACTCTCAGTTTTGGCTTTGATGTTGTCACAAACTTTCTCATGCAACTTCTGAATTGTGTCCGCCTTCTTTTTGCCATCTGTACTAACTCTTTCACTCAAAGGTAAAGGCAAAAGATCAAGTGGAGATAAGGGATTGAAACCATACACAACCTCAAAAGGAGAGAACTTGGTAGAAGAATGCATGGAATGATTATAAGCAAACTCAACATGAGGCAAACATTCTTCCCAATGGCTAAGGTTCTTTTTGACCAATGATCTAAGTAATGCTGACAAGGTCCGGTTGACAACCTCAGTGTGTCCATCAGTTTGAGGGTGACAAGTGGTGGAAAACATCAAATGAGTACCTAACTTAGACCACAAAGTTCTCCAAAAATGACTAAGAAACTTAGCATCTCGATCTGAAACAATTGTCCTAGGCATTCCGTGCAACCTAACAATGTCTCTAAAGAACAAATCAGCAACGTGCACAGCATCATCAGTCTTATGACATGGTATGAAGTGAGCCATCTTAGAAAATCTATCGACCACCACAAAGATAGAGTCTTTACCAAATTTCGACTTAGGTAAACCAAGCACAAAATCCATAGAAATGTCTTCCCACGGATGAGAGGGAATAGGAAGGGCAGAATACAAACCTTGGTTCTTGGCTTTAGATTTGGCTTTTTTGCAAACCACACATCGGCTACAAATTCGTTCCACATCCTTCATTAAGCTCGGCCAAAAGAAGTGTTCATACACAACCTTGTGTGTTTTCTTGACTCCAAAGTGTCCCATAAGACCTCCTCCATGTGCTTCCCTGAGAAACAACTCCCTCAAAGAACATTGGGGCACACACAAGCGGTTATCAAAGAACAAACATCCAGAGATTTGATAGTACTTGCCATAAGCCGTTTTTGAACACTTTCTGAAAATCTCTTTGAAATCTGAATCAGTTGCATATAAATCCTTGATAAATTCAAAACCGAGCAACTTTGTTTGAAGAGCTGAGAGAAGTACATACCTTCTAGACAAGGCATCAGCCACTACATTGTCCTTACCTTGTTTGTACTTAATGACATAAGGAAATGTCTCAATGAACTCCACCCAACGTGCATGCCTCTTGTTCAGCTTTTGTTGACCCTTAAGATGTTTCAAGGACTGATGGTCGGTATGGATCACGAACTCCTTAGGCCAAAGGTAGTGCTGCCATGTTTGTAGGGCTCTCACCAAAGCATATAGCTCTTGGTCGTAAGTAGGGTAGTTGAGTGTGGCACCTCCAAGTTTTTCACTGAAGTAGGCGATGGGTTTCCTATCCTGCATCAAAACAGCACCAATACCAACTCCTGAAGCATCACATTCAATCTCAAAGGTCTTAGAAAAATCAGGAAGTACAAGTAAAGGAGCTTGAGTCAACTTCCCTTTTAGAATCTGAAATGCCTCTTCTTGGGCTTGTTCCCACTTGAACCCGACATTCTTCTTGATTACTTCAGTCAATGGGGCTGCAATGGTACTGAAGTTTGGAACAAACCGCCTATAGAAGCCGGCAAGGCCATGGAAGCTTCTCACTTCGCCTACGGTCGATGGACTAGGCCAGTCTCGGATAGCCTTGATGTTTTCCTCGTCCACTCTTAGTCCATCTGCACCTACAACAAAGCCTAAGAACACCACGTTATCTGTTCCAAAAGAACATTTACCAAGATTTGCAAAAAGCCTCTCTTTTCTAAGAATTTCAAGAACAGATTTCAAGTGCATCCTATGATCCTCTAGGTTCTTGCTGTAGATAAGAATGTCATCAAAGTAGACTACCACAAAATGACCAATGAAGGATCTCAAGACGTGATTCATCAAACGCATGAAAGTACTAGGTGCATTAGTAAGCCCAAATGGCATCACAAGCCATTCATACAATCCTAGTTTGGTCTTAAATGCAGTTTTCCATTCATCACCTTCCTTCATCCTAATCTGATGGTAACCACTTTTCAAGTCGATCTTAGAGAAGACACACGAACCATGCAACTCATCTTGCATGTCATCAAGCCTAGGAATGGGATGCCTATACTTTACCGTGATGTTGTTGATGGCTCGGCAGTCCACACACATACGCCATGAACCATCCTTTTTGGGTACCAAAAGAACTGGTACGGCACAAGGACTAAGGCTCTCCCGGATGTAACCTTTGTCGAGAAGGTCACCAATCTGCTTCTGAGGTTCTTTGGTTTCCACCGGGTTGGTGCGGTATGCTGGCCGGTTCGGTAGAGATGCGCCCGGGACGAAGTCAATCTGGTGTTCAATGCCTCGAACCGGTGGTAGTCCCTTTGGGTTCTCATCTGGAAAGACATCAGAAAACTCTTGCAAAAGATCTAGAAGTTCACTCGGAATCTCCGGTGGAAGGTCAGAAGAAGGGGCAGCCATAAGAGATTCTTTGTACACAAGTAAAAGAAGTGGCTTTTGAGAGTAAAGAGATTTCCTGACCTGACTTTCTTTGATAAAGAAGTTGGAGTTTCGAGTGGATGTTTCTGGTTCATCCTTCTTGGGTTCCTTGTCTCGACTCCTCTTGAGCTGGATCTGATCTTGGTGAACTTCCGAAGGAGTCAATGGGACCAATGTGATCTTCTTGCCCTTATGATCAAATGAGTGTCGGTTTGTGTAGCCATCATGCACGGCCTTCTTATCAAACTGCCATGGTCGGCCCAAGAGAATATGGCATGCGTCCATGGGAAGGACGTTACACACAACCTCGTCCTCGTATCGTCCAATGGTAAGAGGGACGGTGACTTGTTCTTTCACCATTTGCTCGCCAGCTTCATTTAGCCACTCAAGCCGGAACGGTCGAGAGAGAGGCTTGGTCACAAGTCCAAGTTTCCTGACAAGAGTGTCACTAGCAACATTAGTACAACTTCCACCATCAATGATCAAAGAACAAACTTTTTCAGGAACAAGACAACGAGAATGAAAGAGATTCTCCCTTTGTTCCTTTTCATTGGTTTTGGGTTGAACACTCAAGGATCGCCTTGTAACAAGCAGTGGACCGTGAGCTGGGTGGTCGAAGACATCTTCCTCATCATAAATCGGATCAGACTCAGCGTCAAAGGTCGGGTCGAAAACATCGACCAGCCGGTCGTCCTCCTCATCGAAGATGGGTTCGTCCATGACCTTTCTAGTGACAAGCAAAGGTCCGTGATGTGGGTAGTAAAAGTCTTCCTCTTCTTCATCAAAGATAGGACCTAAATCCTCTTTGTCCTTCTCTTCATCCTCGGACTCAACCTCACCATTCTCCAAGAGAATCATCACTCGTTGGTTGGGGCAGTTTTTGGCATAGTGTCCTAGACCTTGACACTTGAAGCACCTAATGTCTCTTGCTCGACCAGAAGTTTCAACTTCCTTTCCTTTGTCCACACGAGCAGGAACATTAGTCTTAAAAGCATTATGTGTTGTGGGAGGAGACTTAAATTTGTCTGGATAACTTGGCTTTGGAGCGTATGCCGGTTTGGGAGTAATGGCCGGCCTCGAGTAGTTCTTTCTTTTGACTTGTTGTTCAATCAAAATGGCCTTGTGTAACATTTGCTCCACACTACCATACTCTTGAAGATCCATACGATCTTGTATGTCACGGTTGAGACCTGAAAGAAATCGTGCCATTGTGGCATCCACAGGCTCGTCCACATCAGCCTTGATCATCAAGATCTCCATCTCTTGGTAGTAGTCTTCCACAGACTTGGTGCCCTGAAGTAGGCGTCTCAACCTCTGGTGGAGGTCTCGGTGATAGTGAGCAGGGACAAATCGTCTCCTCATCAGCATGGTAAGTTCATCCCATGTTTCAATCGGCCTTTCACCTGTTCTCCTCCTATGAGTCACAACTTGGTCATACCAGTTAATAGCATAGCCAGAGAATTCAGTAGCAGCCAATCTAACTTTCTTAAGATCAGAAAAGTTTTGACAATCAAAGACAAGTTCAATCTTTCTTTCCCATTCAAGGAAAGCATCAGGATCGTTTTTACCATCAAAAGTTGGGATTTTCAGTTTCAATCCGCCTAAACTATCATCAGCACGATCATTTCTAGCAAATGGATTGACATCACCTTGCTCTCGGTTCCTATGACCTCTCCTAGGTCGGTTGGTTGACCTGACTTCATCCTCTCGAAGATCTTCCCCTAGGGTCTCATCATCGGACCGGTTTGTCCTCCTTGGGCGATCTCTTCTTTCTCCGGTTCTAGGATGAGTTTGTTGGCTGGCCTGAAGCTCATCAAGCCTTTGATGGATCTGGTCTAAACCTGCATTCATCAAGTTAGTCATAGAATCATTCAAAGCACGCATTTGTAGGTTAGACAATCCAGAAAACGAGTTTCCGGGTTGGTTTCTTTCTCCTTCACTACTCATGGTTCCTGAAATTTCTTAAACACAAAACGTTAGACAAAAACCTCACACTCTCAAGTGTTTGATCCTCACCCACACACGTGTTTCTCTCAGATTTTTGGTGATCACACACGAGTTTCCACTCTAGGTTCTAAGAGAACTGATCAAGAATCCCAATGGACAATTCCAAGTAAACAGGAGGGAATTTCTCAAGATAGAAAGATAAGAGATTTTGGGGTTTTGAAATCCGCTTTAACCTCCTCAAAGGCTGGATTTCTCCTCAGCCAGCAGGTTTTCTCTTCCACCACCAACCCACAAATCAAACTCTTGAATCTTTTTTTTTTTTTTTTTTTGATCGATATTTTTCTTTTCTTTTCTTTTCTTTTCTTTTTTTTTTTTTATACTAGTGGATGGTAATGAGGGGCCCGGATTTAAGATAGACAGAAGAAGTAGTGTTTGAAGAAAATGGAAGATGAAAAAGATGGATGAATAGACAATACCGGAAGAGTGGCTCTGAAACCACTTGATACGCCCTAAGATAGGATCACTCGACCGGATTGGATTGATATGAACTCCGGAAGGAGAACTGATGGATTGAAGGGTCGCACGAAGGTTGCGGAAGGCCTCCGATATTCCCGACTTCAGTTGGTGCTTGATATGACTCACAAGTCCACCAAAGGAAGCTGCTCTAACCGTTGCTTGATATGACTCACAAGACCAACGATTCGAGGTTTGTTTGTCTCGGATATGACTCACCAAGAAAACAAGAAGAGTTCTTCAAAGAACAAAGAGTTTAACTCAAAACTAAGATGATAATCGAATCGTTTATTGCTGAAATGAGGTTACATATTTATAGTAATGAAAAGGCATGTGAAAGGACTAAAAGAGTTGTGGAAAAACATGTAATTTAGTCAAAATGTCTCTTCGGTTCATGATCTGGTTGAATGACTCTTGGTGTCTTGTCCTGGTTCATCGAATCTACTCTGGTCACAAATGTCCCTTCGCCTACTGTCCAGGTTCATCCGTACCCAGCGGGTGTACTGCGGTAAGGAGCAGTACGCACTGTGGTATGTCCGTGTGGGTGTTGGATGAACTTTCGTGAACGGATGAACAATTTAGATGAACCAAATCTTGAGAGAGCTTAAGTATCCTTGCTTTAGAGAGATTAGAAGGATCGATCATCATGAAGTCTTCAATCTGGTCGGAAAAGTCTTGTTCATGTCCATCGGGCCATGCGGTACATACCAAACGGGTCAGAAGCGAAGTGTTGTGTCCGTTCTCTGGTTCCACTCGTTGATCTTGAGTTCTGGCTTGACTATTGGTCTTAGAATGTCGAATGGGTCGGGAAAGACTTGCTGTAGGACAGTCAATTCGCTCATCAGGTCGTGGTTCCAGCCTTAGGTCATCTCCGGATGTCCGCGGGTTGATTCTGTAGACGACACTGTCCGTTGATCTGGTACGGTTGGACGGGTGAACCTCGGTTGGACTGTTCTGAACGTCCTGATCACCATGCTGGGCTGGTTCCATGTCCTGGGGTGCATCAGCAAGTCTTTAAAAGTTTTTTTTAAATCAATGACTCTCCTTGATCTCCTAATTGTTTAAGCTTTTGTATGAAAGAATAAAGTCTGTTCATACCTGCTTGAGAGAGGGAGAAAAGATTAAAATTGTGTCTTGAAAAACACTTGAAAAATCGATATGTGTGTCATTTGAAAGGATTTTGAATTCTGAAAAATGTTTTGCATTGTGATTTCAAACTCTTTTATTCCTCTCCTCTTGTTTCTCTTAATAAGCTTGGGCTATTAAGTCTGTAAAAATCTATGCTTGAGGAAGGAAGAGTGATTAAAAGATTGTTTTGAGTTTGAATACTCTTGAAAATGTTTTGGAAATTGATTTTCCTTATTAAAAAGGTTTTGGAAAGTATTTTTAAATTTCTGAAAAGTATTTTAAAATTATTTTGATAAGTTCTTGATGAACTCTTGGTTTAGTAAAACCATTTTAAAAGGTTTTAAAATCTTTAAAAAATTGTTTTATAAATTGCTTTTCAAGATTTCTTTGGAAGAAAAGGTTTTCAAACCATTTGTGAAAAAAGTTTTCTTCTCTTGGCCTTTATGGCCTTTGAACTTGGTTGATGGACAAAGAGTTGTGTTCCATTGACTCTTGTTCTTTTCTCTAGAAATCACCTTTGTGTGATCTAATCTCTTAATGAGGTAGTTGTTGTTGTTAAGGTTGCGGGAATCTCTTGAAAGGAGCATGTCCTTGCATCAATGTAATGAAAGACTGGTTGAGAAGTCATTGCCTCTCCAGAATTGGTGATCAACCATGAACGCCTTAGAGCTGTGGTTTGATGTTTTGCTCAGCCATAGAACCTCGAAGGTCATGGACTGACGATGCTTCCGCTTATACTCTTCATCTCACCATCATTCACTTCACTTTTGATTACATTTAATACTCTTCGATTACTTATACTTTTAATTTCTCTCATTTTACAATGGTCTTTCACTCTTCTTTGGCACTCTTGGAACTTCCACAAGCGTGAGTGTGCCCTCACTAGGAAGTTCCACCACTGATTTTATCTTTGATGTTCTAAGTTCACAGATTCAAATGACTGATATGATCATAGTCTCATTGAGACATGAAGTTAAATGCGTGGGTATTAGAATGAAGAAGAAAAATGTTAGTGATGGAGTTCACACTGGTATGTCTCAGAAAAAGGGATGTAACTACCTAACCATGAAGAACTTGACCATGAAACCAATTGTCTTACATTCTACACTCAACAAGGGCACGCGGCGAATTGGAATCAATCTAAAATGAGTTACGGTTTCGAAGTTACACGAGTTACAAGTTGCAGGTGTCTGCTGCCAGCTCAAGCAAGAGTGATTTAATCTAGAGTGGCTTGGAAGGCAAGGAAGCTGAGAGGCTTTCTCAGCTCAACCTGAGCACGCCTAAGAAAGCTTCTAGAAGGGGATTTGAAGTTTAAATGTAGATCTACAACTTCAACTTCAAATTCAAATTAGAGTTGTTGGGAGTGGATATTACTATTCCTAACCTAATTATGATGTTGGTGTTTTCATGTCTTGTCTTCTTGTCTGCTGAGTCTCCATGTAGAAACCCCTATATATGTTGTTATGAGGATCTGAATGAATGTAAGGAAAATATATTTCCTCATTTACTCTCTCTCACTCTTGAATCACTCTCTCTCTCTCTCTCTTAGGTACTCTCTTCACTTATTCTTCATTGTTCATTTACTTTCACTTTCATGGTATCAGAGCTTTAAGCTTCTGATTTCCTAAAACACTTCCGCAATATCACTCTATTTACTCTTCCCGTTTCACTTAAACCAATCAAAAGTTCATTTCTCTCTTTATCTACAAGAAGAAGATGGAGCAGCAACAATTCAAGACTGTTATGATTCCAGCTACCATAAAGGGAGCTAACTACATTACCTGGTCAAGACTGGCTAGGACTGCACTTGGAGGAAGAGGCTTATGGGGGCATGTCACTACAAGTGAGGCACCAAAGCAAACCGGCCAAGGAGCTGGCAGCAAGGATATTGTGGAGATAGATGAAGGCAAATGGGAACAAGAAGATCTCATGGTGCTGTCTATCCTGCAGAGCTCACTTGACACGCCTATAATGGAAGCTTACTCCCACTATGAAACAGCAAAACAACTTTGGGATACCTTACAAAAGGTCTATGGTAACACTTCAAACCTCACTAGAATTTTTGAAGTAAAAAGGGCCCTTAATAATATGCAGCAAGAAGATATGGATCTTACCAAACATCTTGGCAAGTATAGCCAACTTTGGTCAGAGCTTGAAATGCTAAGACCAAGCTCCACTGACCCTATTGTTCTTGAAGAGAGGCGTGAGCAGGATAAAGTGTTTGGACTTCTCCTCACACTCAATCCAAGCTTCAATGACCTTCTCAAACACATCCTCCAGTCCAAGGAACTACCAAGTTATGATGAGGTATGCTCTCATCTGCAGAAGGAGCTAGGTTCACAAGGCTTATTTGGTGGAAAAGGGGAGCTAACCATGGTCCACAAGGCTGAGAAGATGGAGGAATTCACAGCCAACAAGGCTTACTTCAAATCAAGAGGTGGTGGAGGAGATAAACAAGTTTCTTGTGAACATTGCAAGAAGGATGGGCACTCCAAAACCAACTGCTGGATTCTCCACCCACATCTTAGACCTACCTCTGCCAACAGATACAACCGACCTAAGGCTCATGAAGCTAGAGCTCAAGAAGGGTCACAATCAAACAATGCATCTTTGCGCATGGGAGGAGATGGGAGAGCTATGGCAGCAGCCTCACATGCGGTTGGGTCAGGATCTCAAATCACTCCTCAACCAGCCAATGATGACACCTTCATCCGCAAGTGAGACTTTGAGGCTCTCATAAAGGCTATCAATGCCAACTCTGGTAACCTTAGTAGTTATGCATTAAAATCCATTTTAAATTTATCTGAACCTACTAGGCCTTTGATAGTTGACTCAGGAGCTACACATCACATGATTAGAGATGTAAAACTCATAAGTAATGTCAAACCGGCTCTAGGTAGTGTTTTTATAGCAAATGGAGATAGTATACCAATTAAAGGCATAAGAAATCTGAATCTATTTGATAAGAAATCTCAAGCTCTTTATTTAACTAATTTTATTCTAACATATTGTCTGTAAAGAAGGCTACTAATGATCTCAATTGCAATGTGATTTTTAGTCCTAATGAAGTGTGCTTTCAGGATATTAAGACTAACAAGGTGCTGGGAAAAGGTGTGAGCAAAGGAGAGCTATATGTCCTTGAAGACACCAAGAATATATCATATTTACCTTATGCTTTTTAATCTACTTATGCATTATCTACTTCTGCATTATCTACTGATGTGTTATGGCATGCTAGATTAGGTCACCCTCATTCTAGAGCTTTAGCACTGATGTTACCCAATTTATCTTTTAAAAATGAAAGCTGTGAAGCTTGTATCCTTGGGAAACATTGCAAGTCTGTTTTTCCTAAGTCCATGACTATCTATGAAAATTGCTTTGATTTAATTCACTCTGATGTTTGGACTGCTCCATGTGCATCTAGAGAAAACCATAAATACTTTGTTACATTCATAGATGAAAAATCAAAGTTTACTTGGTTAACATTAATTCAAAGCAAAGATAGAGTTTTAGAAGCATTTATAAACTTTCAAAACTATGTGACTAACCATTTCAACTCTAAGATTAAAATTTTTAGGTCAGATAATGATGGAGAATACACAAGCCATGCCTTTAAAAATCACTTGGCCAAACATGGGATCATCCACCAAACAAGCTGCCCTTACACACCTCAACAGAATGGTGTGGCTGAGAGGAAGAATCGACATCTGATGGAAGTAGCAAGAAGCATGATGTTCCACACTAATGTCCCTAAAAGATTTTGGGGTGATGCTGTGGTTGCAGCATGCTACTTGATCAATAGGATTCCTACAAAGATACTCCAAGATGAATCTCCATTTCAGGTATTACACAAAACTAACCCTCCGATAGACCACTTACGTGTGTTTGGATGTGTGTGCTATGTTATGGTAGCAGGTGAACAAAGAAACAAGCTAGATCCTAAGAGTGTCAAGGCAATGTTCATTGGCTATTCCCACACACAAAAATGGTACAAATGCTACTGCCCGGAATCTAGGAGAGTTCTAGTATCAAGGGATGTGAAGTTTGTTGAGGAAAAAGGGTTCTATGAGAAAAAAGGCTGGGAAGACCTCGAAGATTTGCCCCATGGAGGATCAGATAGGGCTACCAATCTTCGAATCATCATGGAAAGTCTAGGAATCAGTTCCTCAGCACCTAAAAACCCCATGGATACTCCAGCTGATGGTGAACCAAGCCTTGATCAACCTGTTGTTGAAACGGTCCATTCTGATCCTGAGGGGGGAAATGAGGCTGCATCATCCCAACAAGAAGATGATTCAACCCCAACACATGATCAAGATGGAGCTGCTGATTCTGATCAGGCCAGTGGAGAACAAGGATTGGAAGAGGAGCAACAGATTCAACCATTAAGAAGAAGCTTTAGAATAAAGTAAGTGGTAGAGGAGCAACAGATTCAATCATTAAGAAGAACCGCTAGAATAAGAAAAGTGTACTTCGACAGTAATGCAGTGGCTCATCCTATCCAAGCAACTTGTTCTTTGGCAAGTTATCCTCAAGAGCATGCAGTCTTCTTAGCTAATCTCGATCAAGACTTCATTCCAAAGACCTATGAAGAGGCTATGTAGGATGAAGAATGGAGGGAATCAGTGGGAGCTGAGATGGGTGCTATGGAAAGAAATGACACATGGTTTGAGGCTGAGTTACCTAAAGGCAAGAAAGCTGTGACCAGCCGGTTTCTCTTCACAATCAAGTACCAGGCCAATGGAAACTAGAGAGAAAGAAGACAAGGTTGGTTGCAAGAGGATACACTCAGGTCTATTGAGAAGACAATCTTGATACCTTTGCTCCAGTAGCCAAGCTTCACACCATAAGGATTATAATATCAGTGGCTGTGAATCTTGAATGGAATTTGTGGCAAATGGATGTCAAGAATGGATTTCTACAAGGAGAACTGGAAGATGAGGTTTATATGAGACCACCACTAGGCCTAGAAGACATGGTAAAACCATGGAATGTCTTGAGATTGAAGAAGGCCATTTATGGCCTAAAGCAGTCACCTAGAGCTTGGTATCATAAGCTAAGTACAACTCTCAATGGAAGAGGATTTATCAAGTCAGAAGCTGATCACACACTCTTCAGTCTCACAACCCAACAAAGTATTGTGGTAATCCTTATCTATGTTGATGACATAATCATCACTGGAAATGACAAGGAAGGTATCATCTCTACTAAAGCTTTTCTTAAGTCTATTTTTGATCTTAAAAATTTGGGTGAGCTAAAGTACTTTCTAGGAATAGAAATATGCCGATCCAAGGAGGGGCTGTTTCTATCCCAAAAAAAAGTACACACTTGATCTATTAGATGAGGCAGGAAAGCTTGGAGGAAGAATAGCCAAGACACCACTTGAGGAAGGATACAAAGCTGTACGTGGGGGGGAGTTTGAAGATGAACCATTTGGAGACTTTAAACTCTGTAGAAGGATGGTGGGGAAGCTTATCTATCTAACCATCACTCGACCAGATATCTCCTTTGCTGTGAATCAATTTAGCCAACACATGCAAGGTCCCAAAGTTCATCATTGGAATATGGTGGAAAGGATCTTAAGGTACCTAAGGAAAGCTCTGGGACAAGGTGTATGGATGGGATGCAACAAGAGCACGGAGATAGTAGGATACTGTGATGCAGATTGGGCTGGTGATAGAGTGGATAGGAGATCTATCATAGGCTATTGTACCTTAATTGGAGGCAACTTAGTCACTTGGAAGAGCAAGAAGCAAAAGATTGTGTCATGTTCAAGTGCGGAAGGAGAATATAGGGCCATGAGGAAGCTTACAAGTGAGCTCATTTGGATCGGGAATCTGCTAAGAGACTTGGGCATAGAGACAAAAACACCAATCACAAGACACTGCGATAACCAGGCAGCTATCCATATAGCATCCAACTCAGTCTTCCATGAGAGAACCAAACACATTGAAGTGGACTGCCATAAAGTGAGACAAGCCTTGGAGCAGAAGATCATTCTCCCTTGCTATACCAGAAGTGAGGACCAGCTAGCTGATATCTTCACTAAGGGAGCAAGCACTAAGGTCTGTGAGTTCATACCCTCCATCATATCCTCGACAGCATCCTCTCGCGAGGCCGACTGATCACTCTTCAGTAAAATGGCCATATCTTTGGATCTAACCGTTGGATTGACCTCAAACCAGTTGCATTGGAAAGCTAACTCAAAGTTCTATCTCGTATCAAACGATGAGCCAAATCACACGGCTGTAAGGTCTCCATCTATAGCTAAACTTCTGATGCATCTGCGCAGTTCTGCATCTCGTAAAACTCCAGAATCATGAAAGTTCTCCAGAACATACCTAAACCTGAAAATACTCTAAAACATATCGTAGAAACACATAATAGAGTCTAAATAGGGCTGATATCATAATATAAAAGTGGCAAATATCAGGGCTTTTCAACTCCCCCAGACTTATCCTTTTGCTTGTCCTCAAGCAAAACAAAGAATAAACCTGCGAAAGAGGTTTGAAAACACAGGGACTCACAATATCTCTAACTCATCTTTTCACCTCTACTATGTTGCAACCACATCAAATCCATGTTAATCTCAGAGAACTTTATATACCTTATCGTAGTATAGATCCCAAAATCCATTATATCAACAACTTAGCAAATACTAGTCTGACATTCCCCTAACTAACTTCATTTCTTGTTTAAAATAAAAGTGCAGGATTACCCTGGGAGTATCGATCAAAGGACACATGGACTCTTACTCCAACAGGTATCTGATTGCACAACTAGTCTTATTCTAGTTTCTTTTCTCTTTTATCCTTTCTCCTCTTAATCCTTTCTTTCTTTCTTTTTTTTATTTTTTTTCTTTTCAATTTGTTTTTCTTTTCTTTTTACAAAGTGTAGGCGAATAATGGGATAATCGGTAATTTAACTACCCCTCGCTTCCAACGATGTGTGATAATTCCTTCGAATTAGAATAATGTGGTCGCTGGTAATTTACCTATCCCTCTGCATCTCAGGAAATCATGTCAATGTTTTCTATTTAATGGATGCCATAGAGAGGAGAGAAAGATTCCAAAATGCATAGACTTTTTACCTTTCAGACCTGAAGGAGGAATCCGATCCAATGTATGCCAACCCCCAAAGCAAGCAAATAAGTCAATATTAGGTTGGAGGTCAGCTTCGGTTCTTTCAAACATTCTAAGCAAGTGTGACTTAGTGGCAGGATGATCCACTTTGGTTTCTCTTGTAATCTCTGCAAACAATCAAGTCTTAGAATGGTGCCATAGAGTGGTTAGTAAACAAACAAAGATATAAATCTGATCATAATCCCCTTCTTGACTCAATAAAAATGCATAAGAATAAAACTCAAAATAATACACCATATCAGTAATAACTCCCCCAGACTTAAATTAGACTGTTCCCAGTGTAATCCCGTCTGTTTGAGTTAAGAAAAAAAACAAATCATAAGTAAATAGATTAAGAGAGACACTCGATACCAAACTTTGTAAAAGATATCGACCGATGGCAGGTAGGTGGAGTCGACCGATGTGAATGAGCCACGGTCGATCGATGTGTAGTCTTCTGCATCAATCGATGGTATACCTGGAAATTTCTACACTTACAGAAAATAAAGCTCAAAATATTAAACAATATTAGTAGACCTCCCCCAGACTTAAACAACATTATCTCCAATGTTATACTGTTTGAGATTAGTGGGAAATAAATCATAAGTACATATTCAACAAGGAAAAACAATATACCTGCATGCTGATATTGATCGTCGATCGACACAGTTAAGTGGCAATCGATGATGCGTGGGTTGCTCCGTCGATCGATACGCTGGCCAGCCGTCGATCGCTGCTTGTCACAGAACTTGTCTTCCTTAGGTATGAAATAAATAAAACACAAATAAAAAATGATAGAGCAATTTTTTTTTGATGAGCAATATCCTGCTACAGTATTGCTGCTACAGTGTTGATCGGCGGGGCTGCTACTATGTCGATCGATGGGGCTGATGCAATGTCGATGCTACAGTAATTTCGCTATTCATCCTTTTTTTTTAAAACCTGACATAAATAAAAACGACAGATCAATAATAAATGAAAATAAAACTAAATTAAAAGTTACCTAATAGTGGGTTGCCTCCCACTCAACGCTTATTTATAGTCATTAGCTTGACGTTTGGAACTCTGATTTATTCTGGATGAGATTGGGAAATTGCTCCGAAAAAATTCCCAATGTCCAATCTCTGAAGCTTTAGCATTCTTTTTATGACAGCTTGCATAGACTCTTCTCCTTAGTCTATCATCTCAGCAATAAGGAGTGCTCGAAGCTTTGCAAATGGCTGTGAGAAACATTTGCTGCGCACTCTGTATTTCCTCACACCATCTGAGAAGTGGGGAACCAATGATAACTGAGGACTGTCTTTAATCATTTTCCTTTTCCTCTTCTTCCTGTTCCTTTTCTTCTTTCCCCTGACTTGTCTGTTTCTGTCCTCGTGTACTGAGATGCTAGAGGCGTGTCGATCGATGCTCCAATCTTGTTGTCGATTGATACTCTAACGGCGTTGTCGATCGATGGTATTTGGTAAGTTTTGATCGATGCTGCTTCAGCTGGACCTTTATCGACTTCAGCTCTAAATCTCAACCCTCTTTGAGAAGCTACCTCATACATATGATCCTCAAAAACCCCATTGTAGGAACCAAGATGCATACCTCTATCTGGACGGATAGGAAAATCAACTTCAAATACTGTGCAAGGAACCACAATCTTCACAGGGTCATGTGTCATCTTCATCCTTTTGTGAAACCCAGCAGCTTCTTTTGGCAAGTCGTCCAATGATGGGTGTCGGTCGATATCGGGTGGGTGCTGTCGATCGATGTCAGGTAACTGGTGTCGATCGATGTCTACTGGGTGGGGTCGATCGATGCAAGCCTTTGGTGAAATTTCCAAATCATTCCTTGAAGTGTGCTGATCGTCATCAAGCTTCTTCTCCAAGTTCTGATCCAAACCTTCAAGCCATTCTTCTAGCTCCAAGAAATATGCCATAGTGACTCCATTACTTGAATCCAATTCCTCAAATTGTTCTCCATCCTCTAGTTCCAAGAATTCTTCTAGCTCTAAGAGATCTTCCATGGTGATCTCTCTATCATCATCTAGGGTGGAATAACTGCTTGATACATTGTGTTCTCCAGTGTCAAGTCTGCAATGTCCTGAGGGTAACTTAATCCGTCGAAGCTTTCAAGTGGCATCGATTGAGAACAGGGGCTGGTATCGATCGATGCTGAGGTATCGGTGTTGATCGATGCTGAGGTCTTGAGGTCGATCGATTCCGAGGTCTTGGTGTCGATCGACTCTGAGGTATTGGTGTCGATCGATGCTGAGGGCAGATCACTAATATCGGCTTCTTCTAATCTGCTCGACTCATGATGCTTATTACCCACTGCTATAGCGTACTCCACAAGCTCTCTTGGAATTTTGTCATCGCTATTTATTCCCCATACTGTCAGAAATTGAAGAACAAAATGAAGAACAAAATGAAGAACAAGAGAGAGAGATATGTTGGAACCAAGTAAATGAGTAAAGAAGGATTTATTTTCCCTTTCTTGCATTCAAAATACATTACAACATATATAGAATTTTAATTTACCCCATCAGACAAGGAGACAAGGGGATAAGGTAAATAATGAAAGGAACAGCCTCCTTCTTTATTTTGAATTTGAATTTGGTGCCAAGAGATTCCCTTCTAGAAGAGTATATGTACTATCCCTTCTAGAAGAGTGTAATACGTTAGAAATGTCTTTGTGTCAGTACTCCCCCTCAAGCTTGACCATAAGATATGGTAAAGCTTGGAACCCATAAAGACATCCCTCATTAAAACCTTTGTGTGCAAAAACCCAATGGGATAAAAAGCACAAAAAGGAAAAAGAGTATATGCTCCATGGCTAAGGGGATCATGATCTGGCCAAGTCTATGAGTCCCAATCTCGGATGAATGGACTCACAGACTTTGGTGCTTGCTCCCTTGGTGAAGATATCAGCTAGCTGGTCTTCACTCCTAGTGTAGCAGGGTAAGATGATCTTCTGTTCAACAGCTTGTCTAACCTTATGACAGTCCACCTCAATATGCTTTGTTCTCTCATGAAAGACTGAGTTGGATGCTATCTGTATGGCAGGTGCATTGTGATTGGTGTTGTTGTCTCAATGCCCAAGTCTCTTAGCAAATTCCTGATCCAGATAAGCTCACTAGTGAGCTTCCTCATTTCCCTACACTCTGCCTCAGCACTTGAACATGATATCACCTTCTGCTTCTTGCTCTTCCAAGTAACTAGATTACCTCCTATGAAGGTGCAATAGCCTCTAGTAGACCTGCTGTCCACTCTACCACTAGCCCAATCTGCATCACAATATCCCACAATCTCTGTGCTTTTGTTGCAGCCCATCCACACACCTTGACCAGGAGACTCTCTTAGATATCTCATAATCCTTTCGACCATATCCCAATGATGAACCTTTGGTGCTTGCATATGTTGGCTGACTTGATTCACAGCACAACAGATGTCTGGCCTTGTAATGGTGAGATAGATCAGCTTCCCAACCATTCTTCTATAGAGTTTGAAATCTCCAAATGGGGTATCCTCAAACTCCCCCTCACGCAAGACTTTGTACCCTTCTTCAAGTGGTGTCTTAGCTACTCTTGCTCCAAGCTTTCCTGCCTCATTTAAAAGATTAAGTGTGTACTTTCTTTGAGATAAGAAAAGCCCCTCTTTAGAGCGGCATATTTCTATCCCTAGAAAGTACTTTAGCTCACCCAAATCTTTAATATCAAAGCTAGATTTAAGAAATGCTTTAGTAGAGATGATACCTTCCTTGTTGCTTCCTGTGATGATGATATCATCCACATAGATCAGAATCACCACAATTCCTTGCTTGCTTGTGAGGGTGAAGAGAGTATGATCAGCTTCTGATTTTACAAACCCTCTTCCATTGAGGGTTGTACTCAGCTTGTGATACCAGGCTCTTGGTGACTGTTTTAGTCCATAGTTTGCCTTCTTCAACCTTAGAACATTTCCCGGCTTGACCATGTCTTCCATACCAGGAGGTGGTCTCATGTATACCTCATCCTCCAGCTCTCCTTGTAGAAAGGCATTCTTGACATCCATCTGCCATAAATCCCATTCCAAGTTCACAGCTAGAGAGAGCAAAATCCTTATGGTATGAAGCTTGGCCACTGGCGCAAAGGTGTCTAGGTAGTCTTCTCCATAGACTTGAGTGTATCCCCTTGCAACTAACCTTGTCTTCTTCCTTTCTGGTTTTCCATTAGCTAGGTACTTGATAGTGAATATTAGATGGCTTGTTACTGTTTTCTTCCCTTTAGGAAGCTCAGATTCATACCAAGTATCATTTTTGATCATGGCATTGACTTCGTCTCCAACTGATTCTCTCCACTCATCTAGTTCCATTTCTTCTTCAGAGGTCTTTGGAACGTATTCTTGATCCAGATTGCTGATGAAGACTGTATGCTCTTGAGGATAACTTGCCAAAGAACAAGTTGCTTGGATAAGATGAGCCACTGCATTGCTGTTGAAGTACACTTGCCTTATTCTAGCGCTTCTTCTTAATGGTTGAATCTGTTGCTCCTCTACCACTTGCCTTATTCTAGCGCTTCTTCTTAATGGTTGAATCTGTTGCTCCTCTACAACTGCCTCTTCATGTCCTTCTTCTCCACCAACTTGTTCTTCACTGGCCTGATCAGAATCAGCTCCATCTTGATCATGTATGTCATGTGTTGTGGCTGAATCATCTTCTTGTTGGGATTCAGGTTCATTGCCCCGCTCAGGATCAGGATGGACCGTTTCAACAACGGGTGTGGCTTCAACGATTGGAGGAGTAGGAGAAGCACTTGGAATCTCACTGGTTTGAGGCTGACCAAGGCCTAGAGTTTCCAAAATAATCCTCAAGTTATTTGCTCTATCTGAAGGTCCTTGTGAAAGATCTTGGAGGCTTTCCCAATTTTTCTCATCATAGTACCCCTTGGATTCTGCAAACTTCACATCCCTTGAGACTACAACTCTTCTGGATTCAGGTATGTAGCACTTGTATCCGTTCTGTGTGTGGGAATATCTGATAAACATGCCCTTGACACTCTTGGCTTCAAGTTTGTTTCTCTGTTCTCCTGGTGTCAAGACATAACAAACACACCCAAACACACGCAAGTGATCTAGTGGAGGGTTAATTTTGTTTAATACCTGAAAGGGAGTGGCATCTTGAAGGACTTTGGTGGGAATTCTGTTGATCAGGTAGCAGGCTGATACAACAGCATCTCCCCAAAATCTCTTTGGAACATTGGTGTGAAACATCATGCTCCTTGCAACCTCTTTGCTAAGAGTTGTTTGAAGGCATGACTAGTGTATTTCTCACCATTATCAGACCTAAAAATTTTGATCTTAGAGTTGAAATGGTTAGTGACATAGTTTTGAAAGTTAATAAAAGCTTCTAAAACTCTATCTATACTTTGAATCAGTGTGAGCCACATATATTTTGATTTCTCATCTATAAAAGTCACAAAATATTTGTGGTTTTCTCTAGAGGCACAAGGTGCTGTCCAAACATCAGAGTGAACTAAATCGAAACAAGTCTCATAAACAGTCATAGATTTAGGAAAGACAGATTTGCAATGTTTACCAAGAATACAAGCCTCACACGTTTCATTTTTAAAAGACAGATTAGGTAACAACAAGCTTAAAGCACGGGAATGAGGGTGACCTAATCTAGCATGCCATAACACCTCACTAGCTAAAACAGAAGTAGAATTAAAAGCATAAAAAGGTTTGGTTTCTTCAAGAAAGTAAAGCTCTCCCTTGCTCACACCTTTTCCTAGCATCTTACTGGTTTTAATATCCTGAAAGTAAACATCATTAGGACTGAAAATAACATTGTAATTCAGGTCATTAGTAGCTTTCTTAACCGATAATAAGTTGGATGTGAAAGCAGGCATATAAAGGGCTTAAGATTCTGTATCAAATAGCTTCAGATTTCGTACTCCTTCAATAGGTAGTCTATTACCATTTGCAATCACTACACTACCTAGAGCAGGTTTGACATCACTAATCAGTCTAGCATCCCTAATCATATGGTGAGAAGCTCCTGAATCAATGACCAAAGGCCTAGTAGTATAACTAGCATTGTGACTAGTATGTAACGCATTAATACTAATGTTACCAGAGTTTGCATTGAGAGCATTTATGAGGGCTTCAAAGTCTGACTTGCGTATGTAGGAATCATCAGGAGATGGCTGAGAAATAGCATGGGATGTGGAACCACCAGTATGAGTTGTTGAGATCATAGCTCTCCCACCTTCTTCCTTGCATGGTGTTGTGGTCGCATGGGCTCTTGACTCATGTGCTCTAGCCTGGTTGTATCTATTGGCAGGAGCTGGCCTGAGGTGTAGATGAAGGATCCAGCAATTTGCTTCTTACAATGTTCACACATCACTTGCTTGTCTCCTCCACCTCTTGGTTTGAAGTAAGCTTTGTTAGCTGAAGCATTGTCCACCTTCTCAGCCTTGTTCGCCATTGACAGCTCCCCCTTTCCACAAAATAAACCATCTGAGCCTAGCTCCTTCTGAAGCTGAGCACATACATCATCATAGCTTGGGAGCTCCTTAGCTCTTAATATGTGCTTGAGTACATCATTGAATTTTGGACTGAGTGTGAGAAGCAGTCCAAAGACCTTATCTTGCTCATGCCTTTCTTCAATGATGCTAGGATCAGTGGTGCTTGGCCTTAGCATTTCGAGTTCGGACCATTGTTGGATGTACTTCCCAAGGTGCTTGGTGAAGTCCATCTCCTCTTGCTGCAAGTTGTTGATTTCCCTCTTAACTTCAAAGATCCTGGTCAGATTTGAAGTGTTGCCATACACCTTTTGTAAGGTGTCCCATAATTGTTTTGCTGTTTCACAATGTGAATAAGCCTCCATTATTGGAGAATGAAGAGAGCTTTGCAAGATAGACAGCACCATGAGGTCCTCCTGACCACATTTGCCTTCATCTACCACTACAACCTCCTTGCCACCTTTTCCTTGGGTAATCTGTCTTGGTGCTGCACCTGAGGTGATGTGCCCCCATAGACCTCTTCCCCCAAGGGCTGTCCTGGCCAATCTCGACAAGATAATGTAGTTTCCTCCGTTGAGAGTAGCTGGTATCACCACTGGTCTGTTCTGCTCCATTTCAGAATGAAGATTTGAAGTAAAGTAAACCGATGAAGGGATTAGGAAAAGTGATGAGAGTAATATTGCGGAAGTGATTAGGTATTCAGGAGCATAAGAGCTCTGATACCATGTCAAAAATTGAAGAACAAAATGAAGAACAAGAGAGAGAGATATGTTGGAACCAAGTAAATGAGTAAAGAAGGATTTATTTTCCCTTTCTTGCATTCAAAATACATTACAAAATATATAGAATTTTAATTTACCCCATCAGACAAGGAGACAAGGGGACAAGGTAAATAATGAAAGGAACAGCCTCCTTCTTTATTTTGAATTTGAATTTGGTGCCAAAAGATTCCCTTCTAGAAGAGTATATGTACTATCCCTTCTAGAAGAGTATAATACGTTAGAAATGTCTTTGTGTCAATACATACTTCACAGATCTTGTCCCATTTATCGTTCATCTTCATTTCTCTAGCTGCTGCATCATCATCTAGAAATTTGTAGAGGAAGGCTCTTTCAGTGTCCTTCCAACAAGTTAGAGATCCCATCTGCAGTTGGGTGAACTGACAGGTGTGTTATTATCCTACTAATGCTACTTATAAAATTATATCCTAATTCCTAACACACAATCTATGAATACTCTTGCCAAGAGAGATCTGGTGTAGTACTTAGGGATCGAATCCATAAGGAACAAGTGAATGCACACAATAGATTTTATGATTCTAAATATTATGCTAGGCAATATATAATTAATAAGATAAAGTAGTTAAAAGGAAATATTCCTTAAGCGATAATTATGCAAATG
The DNA here is from genome assembly GCA_905132765.1 of Moricandia arvensis. NCBI lineage: Eukaryota > Viridiplantae > Streptophyta > Magnoliopsida > Brassicales > Brassicaceae > Moricandia > Moricandia arvensis. Next base: position 166,670 of record CAJHQP010000246.1, on the reverse strand, counting down.
GAAAATATAAATAAGAGAATATTCAAGATAAATATAATATGGATAAATATATATTTAGGCTATAAATAATACATATGAATTATAATAAATGTAAATAGGATGATTTGATATCTAAGAATTGAATCTTAACAAATCTAATCCTTTTTATTCTCACTCTCGATATTGAAATAAAAGAGTACCGTTGATCGACGCAGAAGTTCTGACGTCGATCGATGCCGAAATCAGACAGACAGAACGATTGTTTCCACTAAGTTAACTAAATCAACTCTTGTTTATTTCTAGATATCCTAGCTCAATTACATACATGATTTTCTAAAACCTAACAACACGATTCTAGTTAGCTACTCTCGAACACAAGCCTTAAGTGCAAATCAATTGATGATACTTATCAACCTGACAATTTTATGGTGGGGCTAATTCATTATGATTATTATGACAACCTAAACCTAATAGGATACTACTCAGACATAATTGAAAAACAAGCAATCATACTGAGAAGAAAATGCATAGATATCAATAGGTAAAACTGTGGGTTCCAATACAAAAGTATCTTCTCCCTAAGAAATAACAAAGAAACTAGAAGCAAAACAAACTCTAAAACTTGGTAACAGGACTAAAAAAACTCTCCCTTTTCTCAAATGCACGACACATGTATAAATAGGTGAGAACTAGGTCTAACTCGTAAGGGGCAATCTCGTAATTGTCTTCTAACTCGGTTATAAAAGTCGGCAACCAAATGTGGATAAGTCTTCGATCACGGCAACAAAACTTCGGATGCTTTCTTCAAAAATGCTCCAACACTCCAAGTTTCTTAATTTAGCTCTAAAATGCTCCTAAACCTGTAAAGACCTTAAAACATAGCCTATACACACATAATAGACCCAAAATAGAGCCTAAAACATGGTCTAAAACCGGTAAAATATAGGATATATCAACTCCCCCAGACTTACCCTTTGCTTGTCCTCAAGCAAATAAGCCTGTGAAAGAGGTTTGAAAAGCAGGAACTCACATACTAGCTAAATATACTATCGCCTTACTTTGCAACCACATCCTATCAAGTTAGATACAGAACTTTATATACCATATCCTAGTATAGCAATCAAATCCATTCTATCATCAACTTAGCAAATAATCATCTGACATCACCTAGCTAACCTCATTTCTTGTATAAAATAAAAGTGCAGACTTTACCTTGGGAGAATTGATCAAAGGACACTTGGACTCTTACCCCAACAGGTATCTGATTGCACATGTAGTCTTATTCTAGTTCTATTCTCTGTATCCTCTCTCCTCTGAATTCTTTCTTTCTTCTTTTTTTTTTGATTTTTTTTTGACAAAGTGTAGGCGAATACCGGGATCATTGGTAATTTACCTACCCCTCGCTTCCAACAAAGTGTGATCATTCCTCTTGAATAAGAATAATGGGGTCAACGGTAATTTACCTATTCCTCTTTCATCTCAAGGAAATCAATTCAATCTTTTTTGCTACGGATGCAAGAGAGAGGAGAGAAAGATCCTAAAAGTGCATAGCCTTTTCACCTTTCAGACCTGAAGGAGGAATCCGATCCAATGTATGCCAAGCCCTAAAGCAACCGGAATAGTCAGTATTAGGTTGGAGGCAAGCATTGGTTCCTTTAAACTTTCTAAGCAAGTGATATATAGTGACAGGATGATCCACTTCGGTATCTCTAGTAAACTCTGCAAATAACACTCTAAAAATGGTGCTTATAGCTTGGTTAGTAAGATAGGTTTCCATATCATAGTTCCCTTCTTGACTCAATAATAATAAAAAAACTTTTAAAAAACGTATATAAATATAGCTTAAAACTCAAAATATATAAACAGCGTTAGCGAACTCCCCCATACTTAAATTACACTGTCCCCAGTGTAACCAGTCCGGATGGGTGAAAGAAAGAAAATAAAAACTAAGTAAATATATTAAGAGAGAAACTCGATGCCAAACTCTGGAATAGATGTCGATCGATGCAAAGTGTTTGGCGTCAACCGATGGTAATATACCATGGTCGATCGAAGTATCATCGGCGGTGTCGATCGATGGTATACCTAGAAGTTTCTACTCTTATAGAAAAACTGAAAATATATTAGTATACCTCCCCCAGACTTAATTTACACTGTCTCCAATGCAATTTAGGCTGAGTTTGGTGAAGAAATAAATCAAAATTACTAAATTGAACAAGGAAAGATTAAACCTGTGTGCTGTATTTGATCGTCGATTGACTCAATTAAGTGGCGATCGATCGATTTATGTATGTGTCCGTCGATCGATACGCTGGCCAGACAATCGATCAATTTAAAATTACCTAATAGTGGGTTACTTCCCACTCAACGGTTGGTTATAGTCTTAAGCTCGACGTTAGTCTCATGGGCTAGTATGGAGGTGGAGTAACACTTGGGAAACAAGTGTCAACTTCTTCTTTGCTCTTCTGGAACCAAGTACCAATGAAACCTCTAATTGCCTCATCTCCTACGGTTTTCTTATTCTTGATAATCTCTCTAGCAACCTCCATAGAATGCATTCTGCTTTGTAGGCTATCAATAGAGCGATTAAGCATGTTGATGCGGGCTGAAGTGTACTGAGAATGATCTTCCAGCTGATGGTAGATGTCACCTCTCATGAGGCTCTGTGAAAATGTAATCTCATCCAACCTATCTTCCAACAATGATTCAGGCGTGATCCTCTGTCTGCCTACATGGGCGTCGATTGATGGCGAGTCTTTGCAGTCGATCGATACCTGTTCTGCAAGTCTGGCCGCATGCTCTTTCTGAGTATTTTTGAAATTTGTCTCCAAGGTGGCCATGCGTGCTGTCAAATCTGTAAGGCATCTGTCTATTGGGTAGTAGATATCATCGATCCTTCTGTAGAAATCATCTGAGAGATCTCTTGAGTTCTGTATAGTTCCTGGCTCATGGGGTCAATGTCTGCCTTGGTGTAGACATCTTCTGGTTGTCTTGATGGCACTGTGTACTCTGCATCCTCTGGTAAATGTATGAAGCTCCGTCCAGACTTGTTGGCTCTTTTCAGAACTGCTCTGATATCATCTTTGCTGAGTTCCATAATCTCTCCATCTAATGCTCTGGCTCTGCCTGTCTCATCTCTGTATATACCAAACTCATCTTTGTGAAAGATCCTCTGGCCATTTTTGTAGCCTCTGTAGCCTCGTTCTATGTAACGTTCACCTAGGCGAATGTCTATAGGCATGCGCAGAATCTGATTCTGGGAAGCAGTATCGTTCGATGCCCGTTTTGTGTGCGTCGATCGATGTCAGGCGTCGATGACCAAATATCAATCCTGAATTGTCGTCTGCAATGATGGCATCTGCTACATCCTCTTTGCTTAACTGTAGAAGTCATCCATCGATGGCTCGTGCATGGCCCTTACGGTCTCTGTAAATCCCGAACTCATCTGGCTTCATAAAACTAATGTCTGTGTCATTCGGTTCTGGTACAGCTTCCATGTCGATCGACGTGGGGTGTGTTGCGTCGGTCGATGTGAAGACAGGTAATGCGCCGCTGAGGTCGAGTTGAGGTCCATTGATCATAGTGAGAAGTTCATCAATGTCCTGTTTGCTGACACGTAGAATTTGACCATCTATAGTGCATGCTTGACCTTCTGAATTTCGTAGAATGCTATACATATCCGGTTCAAGGTAGCCATACTCTGTGTTTCAGTATGCTGTTGAAGCTGATTCGGACTGTGCTTCTGGTTCAGATCGTTTGATGCTGGCTTGTGTGCGTCGATCAATGTCGATGTCCCGTTCCTATGGGACGTGTGGAAAGTGTCAACCTTGTCTCTATGAAGACCCTGATACTCGATAATCTCACCCTGTTACTCCTCTCACAATTCCCATAGGAGTTCCTGTTGAAACCTTGGTTCCCTTGTCTCTGGAATCCATTTCCACCAATGTAGTTCACATCTTCCTCATTTGCATCCTCTACTCCAGACTCTATCGCCTCTACTTGTGCGAAAGTAACTTGCTTTTTGAGAAGTTTCTGCACACTATCTAACTTTGCTCTAACGTCCTCGATCTGGTCTCTGCTCCATGTGGGGGACGACTTCGTCTTCTCCAGGTCAGTGTTCTTGTTGCTGTTGCAGGTTGCTAGGTTCTCAATCAATCGCGTCGCCTCCTCAGGGCTCCTGGTGCTGAAGTTTCCCTCGCTAGCTGTGTCTAACGGCATCTGGAACTGGACATCTACTCCTCTAAAGAAAGTGCTGAGAAGATGCACCTCATTGAACCCGTGATGCGGACAATCTCTCTAATAAGACCTAACTCTAATCCACAAAGGACTCAGAAGGTTCTTGCGAAAATGTTGCAATTTTGCTCCTCAGGTCTTCTGCTCTAGCTTCATCAAAAAGTTACGCAGGAAGGCGTTCTTGATGTCACTCCAGGATGTAAGAGATCCAGGTGGAAGCTGCTTAAGCCAGTATGAAGCCTCTCCAGCAAGTGAGTACTTGAAGAGCTTGCATAAAAGATAGTCTTCAGGTACTCCATTGGCCTTGATTGCTGTGACCAAGTCCTCAAAACGCTCCAGGTGGTCCATAAGGTGTTTGTGTCTCAGCCCAGGGTAGGGTAACTGCGCCACTAAATTGAAGTAGGAAGGCTTGATCTCGTAATTGTTTCTCTGAAAAGCTGGAGGTCTGATGGCTTATCTGTTTGCATAGTACTGATCTGGGCGGTTGTAGTCGGCCAGTGTCCTCTAAGCAGCTTGGGCATTGGCTTCCTGTTGAGCCGCTGCAGCGTCTGCTTCTCCTACCTCTAATGCCTCCTCAATGTCGGGTATAACTACCCATTCTCTTCTATCTTCTGACCTGCTGCATTACGCAGGTGACCTTAGAGGTCACGCAGGTCGCCATTCTCGTCTCTAGTAACTACTACGGTAGCTACCATTCTGGTTCGTTGGCTGCCGTCGATCGATGTGTTTAAGGTGGCATCGATCGTTTGTAACTGATGAATGTCGGTCGATGCTGTCGAAGATGCGTCGATCGTCAGTAACTGACTAGCGTCGGTCGATGTGAGAGGTGCTGCATCGATAGATGCTGATCGTTTGCTTATGCAGATCATGCGTTTGAGTAGCACAGGGTCTGTGAATAGTAACTCTTGCTTCCTGTGGCTTCTGGTACCTTTTTGAATGCACCTGAAAACAGAAAGAAAGAAAATTTAGTAACTTTTTTTAAAAAAAAAATTAAATAACAATAAACCTAGACAAAATTCTAGAATGAAAATCTAAAGATAATTCAAAGTTCCCCGGCAACGGCGCCAAATTTGACTGCTGCGTTATTATCCTACTAATGCTACTTATCAAATTAAATCCTAATTCCAACACACAATCTATGAATACTCTTGCCAAGAGAGATCAGGTGTAGTACTTAGGGATCAAATCCATACGGAACAAGTGAATGCACACAATAGATTTTATGATTCTAAATATTATGCTAGGCAATATATAATGAATAAGATAAAGCAGTTAAAAGGAAATATTCTCTAAGAGATAATTATGCAAATGGAAAATATAAATAAGAGAATATTCAAGATGAATATAAATATGGATAAATATAGATTTAGGGTCTAAATAATACAGATGTATTATAATAAATGGAAATAAGATGATTTGGTTTCTAGGAATCGAATCTTAACAAATCTAATCTTTTAATTCTCACTCTGGATATTGAAATAAAAGAATGCCGTTGATCGACGCGGAAGTTCTGACGTCGATCGATGCCGAAATCAGACAGACATAACGATTTTTTCCACTTAGTTAACTAAATCAACTCTCATTTATTTCTAGATAACCTAGCTCAATTGCAGTTCAGATCCGGTGTAGATCAAACATACATGATTTTCTAAAACCTAACAACATGATTCTAGTTAGCTACTCTAGAACACAAGCCTTAAGTGCAACTCAATTGATGATACTTATCAACCTGCCAATTCCATGGTGGGGCTAATTCAATATGATTATCATGACAACCCTAAACCTAATAGGTTACTACTCAGACATAATTGAAAAACAAGCAATCATACTGAGAAGAAAATGCGTAGATATCAATAGGTAAAACTGTGGGTTCCAATAGAAAAGTATCTTCTCCCTAAGAAATAGCAAAGAAACTAGAAGCAAAACAAACTCTAAAACTTGGTAACGAAACTAAAAACTCTCCTTTTTCTCAAATGCACGACACATGTATAAATAGGTGAGAACTAGGTCTAACTCGTTAGGGGCAATCGCGTAATAGTCTTCTAACTCGGTTATAAAAGTCGGCTGCAAAATGTGGATAAGTCGTTGATCGACGGCAACAAAGATCCGTCAATCGTCCATATGCTCTCTCAATTGGTCGACGCCAAGGTCTGGTCGTCGAATGCCGTCAGCTTCGGATGCTTTCTTCAAAAATGCTCCAAAACTCCAAGTTTTTTCATTTTACTCCAAAATGCTCCTAAACCTGTAAAGACATCAAAACATAGCATAGACATACATAATAGACCCAAAATAGAGCCTAAAACATGGTCTAAAACCGGTAAAATATAGGATATATCATAAATGCCTCTCCATATATAGAATAAGGGAAGATCTTGCAGAGCATGTGGTATTTTGAAATTTCATTCTGCTCACTCCTCAAGACTAGATCCACAAGTTCTTTGATGTGTTTCTTCGAATCTTCATGAGGCAGACCCTGAAAAGAGTTCTGAGCTGCCCAATCATACCATTCACGGCTCAACTAGAAGGTATTTATCTCAGAAATGGCAATGACATCAGGGATCACAGCACCATGTGCATTAATCAATTTTCCAGTGCTGCTGCGAGGTCGACCTTCTTTGTCTCGTAAGATCCCATTCTCATCAATGCTCAGTATGAGTACCTTTACCTCCTCCGAATTCTCGCAAGTAGCATCGCACAATGGTGATGTGTCGTCGTCAATCGATGGAGATGAGTTGTCATTGATCGATGGTGATGAGTGGTTGTCGATCGTCCTTAAGGTCCCGCGGCGTCAATCGATGAAGAGGTCATCGCGTCGATCGCGCTGGAGTCAGGTTACCAATATCGACTTCGCCTGCTTCCCTCAGCTCTCCATATCCATATTTCTCTTCATCTTCTACCATATACGTCAGCAAAGATTCCATCTCAATCTTCAGATTTGCTGGAGCGTCATAGTGAAATTTGTCGATGAAGGCGTTCTTGATATCGTACCATGTAGCGATAGATCCAGGTGGCAACTCCTTGAAACAGTATGCTGCTTCTGCAGCAAGAGTGTATGGGAATAGTTTGAAGAAGTAGTAGTTTTCAAATATTCCATTGAAAAGAAATAACATTAATTCCTCAAACATTTTTATATGAGCAATTGGTTGCTCATTAGAAAGACCATGAAAGGGATGACTTTTAATAAGAGAGATGAATGTAGGGTGTACCTCAAATTCAACATTCCATGTCTTCTCGCAGGTAGTTTCGATCGAGGCCAATGAGTTGGCATCGATCGATTTTTGGTTCACGTCGGTCGCTGCTGCTTGGAGGGCGTTGATCGATACTTCCCTCATAGACTTACGGATCGTGCGGGAATCAACAGGCTCCTTTTTTGAAGAACCCAAAAATTCTCTCTTCATTGCTTCCTAGTACTAAGATGTATGTACCTGAAACAAAAGAAAAAATTTTATGTAAGTAAGCTAAATATAGAAAAACCTAGACAAAATCAAACAAATTGAGTCATATGGCGAATCCTCGCTCCCCGGCAACGGCACCAAATTTGACACAAGTGGGTTTATTCCTCTATCAAATTATTCCTAATACCTTTACACACAACCTATATATTAATTTTGTCAAGAGAGATCAGGTTTAGTACTTAGGGATCGAATCCACAGAGATCGTAGTCACACAATAAACTCAATACAGTAGCGATTAAGCTAGGCAAATAGATTAAATAGAACTAGATATAAATAGCAGTTGATTGATTGTTTGTTGTAAACAATAATAATAAATAAGCTTCATCTAGGGTTTCAGGAAAGTGGATTATAGTTAATGGAAAAAGGATGATGTGATATCTTGGAATTGAATATTAACAAATCTGACCCTTTCCAATCCTAGCTCTCGATATGAATTCAAAGGTGAGTCCGTCGATCGACGCAGAAGTACTGACATCGATCGATGCCGAGATCAGAAAGATAATTTGATTATTTCCACCAAGTAAATCTAGATCAACTCTCTTATGTTTATAGCAACCTAGCTCGATTTTAGTTAGTTCTGGTATGGTCACACGTTTCATGATTCTCCATATCCTATCAACATGATTCTAGTTAGCTACTCTAGAATACAAGCTTTAAGTGAAACTCAATTGATCAGTACTTATCAACCTAACAATCCCATCTTGGGGCTAATCCATCAAAACCATAAACAACCCTAAATCTTACAAGTAAACTATTCAGACATGATCAGAGAAACATAAATCATAGATGAATAGAATATATATAATAAAATAGATATAAAAACCAAAGGAGTTCCAAGAGGACTCTGAAGGAGTTCCTCCCTTCTCTCCTAAGCAAAGAGAAAACCTAAAACTATAGAATAGAAAGCATACAAAGCATAAAAGAAAGCATAGCCTAACAATGGCTTATAAACTCTAAAATTAGGTCTCGTGCTGGGGTAGTTTGGTAACTTGTGGAAGCTTCTGGGCTTAAGTCGGTCTCAAAATATGTCGGGTATGTCTTCTGGGGTCCAGGTCGTTCGACACCAAGGCTGTGCCATCGATCGACCCTCCATCATATCCTCGACAGCCTCCTCTCGCGAGGCAGACTGACCAATATTCAATAAAATGGCCATAACATTAGATCTAACCGTTGGATTGACCTCAAACCAGTTGCATTGGAAAGCTGACTCAAATATCTATCTTGTGTAAGAAGATGAGACAAATCGCACGGTGGTAAGGTCTCCTTCCATTGCTAAACGTCTGATGCGTCTGACAGCTCTGCATCTCAAAAAGCTCCAGAATCACCAAAGTTCTCCAGAACGTACCTGAACCTGAAAATACTCTAAAACATATCCTAGAAACACATAATAGACTCTAAATAGGGCTGATAGCATAACATAAAAGTTGTAAATATCAGGCCCTATCAACCAGCTCCCCGACAGGCGAGCTGAATTGTCCTGTCCAGCTCACCCGTCAGCGAGCTGACCGTTCTTGACAAACTGGCCGACGGGCGAGCTGAACTGCCCCATCCAGTTTGCCCGTCGGCGAGCTGACCATGCTTGACCAGCTTGCGGACGGGCGAGCTGAACCGTCTCGTCCAACTCGCCTGTCGGTGAGCTGGCCGTGCTTGACAAGCTCACCGACGGGCGAGCTGAACTATCCCGTCCAGCTCGCCCGTCGGCGAGCTGGCCGTGCTTGACCAGCTTGCCGACGGGTGACATAAACTTTCCCTTCCAGCTCGCCTATCGGCAAGCTGGCCGTGCTTGACTAGCTTGCCGACGGGCGAGCTGAACCAAACCGTCAACGTCCCTCGACTCGATCGTACTCTGAACCATGATATGAACATCTCTTGTTTCTTCTCGATCCGTCTTACCATTGGAGTTTACTTGAAAAACCGCTGAAGACTTGTTTTCTCGTAAAACCACAAGTAAATCGTTATAAAACGGAAACGGTTAAACAAAACACCGGACATTGCCAAACTATATGATTAACTCATGATATTTTATAGGAACGACATCGTATCATGGAATGATCCCATATAAAGTCGTAGAACAGCTAAAGTTGCAAAACGGCTCGGAAAGTCCTTAAACACGATAAAGGCCCACTCACGACACGACTTTAGAGGAAATCCGCCTAATAATATGATGACGATTTATCTATTATTTTTAGGAAAAGATAAATGTCAAGTTCGAAGATAAATGTCAAGTTTATAGATAAATAGAAGTTTTCCAAGGATAAATATGAAAGATCGAGATAGATGGAAGATTTCTGATAGACACGAATCAAGGCGAAAAAGGAAAGACCAAACCGCCTAGAAGAGGAGTATATAAGGCAAGGTCAAAACAAAGGAGAAGGGGAGGATTTTCAAGCCTCTTACAACTTTTCTAGACTTAGAACTCTATGCACTTAGAAACTTAGGGTTTATTCTCGACAAGTTCGATTTCTATGACTGGCACTCAATTACTAGACGAACTCGCCCCGGCAGTTCGATCTCTTGTCCAGCTCTACCAGTTGAACTACTTTCGGCTCGATCCTCGAAAGGGGTACATAGGCAGCCTTTCATAAGGTTCAGTTTAGAATCAATCAAAACCCATTTTCGTATCTTTTTCTTCTTTTGTCATCGAGCTGCGACTCGACTAGGTTTAAGGTTTTCCATTACTAGATATAGATAACTCGCTGACAGCTCTTGCGGCCAAAGCTTTGTAATCTCTGCAACGCTCTTATGCGGATTCAAAATAAGATCTACTTTCTTTATAAAATCGTTTTATCATGCTTTTCATATTTTCCGCATTTATTTGGTTACTTGTCATTGGCTCTTGCAGAGATGCGGGACCTCTGGAAAATTAGGATTTTTCTAGGTTTCCTTATTTTACAGAAATTGACAGTGTGAATTTTGGTTCACACACATCTATTACTCTTATTTACTTTGTTTCTTAATTTCAAATAAGTTTTATTCATACTATCATGAATTTGTCTCTTATGAATATGTCTGCGTAATTCTTATATGTTAGATTTAGGTTTCTCATAAAGGATTGAAATATGTGTTAGCAACAAGGCTGTTTCTAGGATGCTTTAATTAGTTTTTCAACTTAGTTATGTTAAATGCTAAATTAATGATTGATCACCTTTAATTTAGATTTAAGGATTAATTGAGTAAAACAATCGTTTCTCTCAATACCCGAATTAAGACTAGTTGATTTAACTAACTAGATTCACACAAAACTTGGTCTAGAAAGTTAGAGAGCAATAATAACCAATTTGTAAAGCTTGCTGGAAGAAATATCGATCGACGCGACGACAGTCGTCACGATCGATATTTGAAAGGTGTACCGATCAATGTTCTTGGGGACATATCGATTGACACTTTCTCGTGATTAACATACGAAAGTTGAGATCCGAGATCTAGAAAAAGGAACCCTTATTGGTTTCACCAAATTGTTTGAGTTCATTAACAATTAAAACCCTAAAGTCCCATTATAATCACATATCTTCATACCTGAGATAATACCTAAGTCTAGCTATTTTCTTAACTGACAACAACCTTAAAACAATCTCTGGACAATCTACTTGTTCACCTAACTCATTTACTGTTTTTAATCATTAAACCCCTCTAAATCTAATCTTCATTTAATACTAAAATCTATTGAGTAATCATAGAGTCTATGTGGATTTGATCCTTAAGTACTACGACTGAACCTCTTATTTGAGAGAGTAAAGTCACTCCTTGAGGTAATTTGAGTGATATCAAGCATGAAGGGAGTTCGCTTTAATCTCCTCTTTAAGACAAGCAACTTCCTTTTCCGCTGTCTCAACTCTGGATTCGGCCATACGGGTCACCGCATTCCTCGCATTCAAAGCCTCGTTCATAAAACGAAGACCCTGCCATAAAAAAATAAAAATTTATTATATTCTGATCATATGCAGGGTAATCACAAGAATCAGCAAAAGGTAACGAACGTTGTTAATGAGCCTTGATGCTTTCATGAACCGCGTCGCCTCGGCCGGCCTAATCTCGCACGGAGGAACCGTGAAATCAATGTAATCAGTGATATCAATCTCCACATCATCACTGGCCTGACCCTTGGAAAATCGTTAAACCACTAGCCCATATCAACGGGAACACCTCTATCTTGTGGAGATCTCGACCTCTCCCTTGCTTCCGGAATATAGTCCATGATTGCCTCTTATTCAACCTCAACCGGCTCTCTCTGGCGAGAATGAGAAAAATGATAGGCAACAGCACGACGGACTCTCTTCGGAGAAAAGTGTCACCAATAAAACTGACCCCCAAGGAGAGGGTTCCTGACTTGCCTGAGATCCTCGGGTTTGGAGCAAGAAGGCCAGTCACTGCAAAACAGAAACAAGACACAAAGTTAGAATTCAAAAACAGCGTACCCAAAGACATACAATCTGAATACCATTTTCGACGCATTCAGTCCTGAACATGGGGATGCAGCTCTCCTCTGCTGAGGCACTATCAATTCAAACGTAAAAGAAACACTCTTTCCAATCGTGACCATTCAAGGAAAATCCCCGAACGATTGACATGTCCGACCGCGGAGATAGATAATAGTAACACTCGTCCTTGTGCTTGTGCGGCAGTATGGCTTCGAGATAATCCGCACTAAGGGTCATACCGCGCTCGTACCTCAACACCAAGATCCATATAAGGTGCTGCAGCCCGGAAGGGTAGAGTTGACTGATCGACAAACAGTTGACTGATCGACAAACCAAATCGATCCAAGGTTTCGACTATGACCCACGAAATGGGAAACCATAGTTGGCAACACAGCAAGAAAGCTTCATAACTCGTAAAGTAACCTGGAGGCGGATGCATGGCATCCTGACTACGCTTGGTGATATACCATGGATTTGGCCCTCTTTAGCCATGGTATATCAGTATTTTTATAGCTATTTATTATATTATATAGTATTATTAGAGTATTTACAGGTCCAGGTGCTTGTATTGAATAAATGACGATTTTAAGACGTTTTGGAGATTCTAAAGGAACTTTACCGAAATAGAAAATCGGCCGATATCTTCTATGATAAATTGGTTGACAGTCTTTATTAAATAACAATCGACACTCAAGAACTGCCGTCAATCAACACAAGCGCCGTCCGACACCTAATGGCGAATTAGAAGATTTCATATTCTACAAAAAGTCTCGCTAATTACAATATTAGTCCATGGCCGCCTGTTAGGCTATATAACTAGGGTTTTGTACTACTTTGGGGGTAGACTTCCCTAGAGAACTTCTAGACCTAGTTTGGAGGAGAGCAACTTGACTACCATTGGAGAAGAGCTTAGGAATTGGAGAGATAGATCTGAGACTACAAAACAGAGAAGATCTTGAACTCCTTTGCTTCTATTACTTCTATTTACTTTCTTTCTCAATTTCAAATAAGTTTTATTTATACCATCATGACTTTGTCTCTCATGAATATCTCTGAGTAATTCTTATTTGTTAGATTTAGGTTTCTCATAAAGGAATGTATTATGTGTTAGCCACAAGGCTGATCTAGGGAATGATTTTATTTGTTCTTCAACTTAGTTGTGTTTAATGCTAGATTAATAGTTTATAATCTTTAATTTAGATCTAGGGATTAATTAGTAACGATAGTTGTCCCTTAATAACCGAATTAAAACTAGTTGATCTAACTAATTAAATTTACATGAGAGTTAATTATAGTGATATACCCTATATATTACCAGGTTTAGACCATGTTTTAGGCTCTATTTGGAGTCTATTATGTGTGTCTAGACTATATTTTAAGGTTTTTACAGGTTTAGGAGTACTTTGGAGCTAAATAAAGAAACTTGGAGTTTTTGGAGCCTTTGAAGATAGCATCCGTAGCTGAGATCGATCGACGTCCATACCATGGCGTCGACCGAACGAGAGAGATGATGGACGATCGACGGTGCATCTTTGCCGTCGATCGACGACTTGTTCACAAATCACAGCCGACTTTAAACCCAAGTTAGAAGACAAATTACAAGATTGCGCCTGACGAGTTTAGACCTAATTCCTAGGGTTTTATATTTATGCATGTGCAACAAAGAGATATGATTATTCTTAGAGTTACATTTTTTACAAGTTTTAGAGTTTTAGTTTGAGTATCATTGAGGGAGAAGATACTTTTGTATTAGAACCCAAAATTACACTTTATAATATCTATGCATTTTATATTTATGATGATTGCTTGTTCTTCAGTTATGTCTGAGTAGTTATCTATTAGATTTAGGATTGCATGATAGTCATAATGGATTAGAACCAAGATGGGATTGTTAGGTTGATAATTATTGATCAATTGAGTTGCACTTAAAGCTTGTATTCTAGAGTAGCTAACTAGAATCTTGTTGATAGGATATAGAAAATCATGACATGTGTACTCTATACCAGAACTGACTTCAATCGAGCTAGGTTGCTAGAAATATATGAGAGTTAATCAAGATTTACTTGGTGGAAACAATCAAATTGTCTTTCTGATTTCGGCATTGATCGGCGTTAGTACATCCGCGTCGATCGACCGCCTCACCTTTGAATTCATATCGAGAGTTAGGATTACAAAGGGTCAGATTTGTTAATATTCGATTCCTAAATATCACATCATCCTATTTCCATTTATTAGAATTATTGACACAAAGACATTTCCTAACGTATTATATTGTATGAAGACAGCACATATACTCTTCTAGAAGGGATAGTACACATACTCTTCTAGAAGAGAATCTCTATGCACCAAATTCAAATTCAAAATAAAGAAGGAGACTACTCCTTTCATTTCTTACCTTGTCCCCTAGTCTCCTTGTCTCATGGGGTAAATTCATTTCTATATATGTTGTATTGTATTTTGAATGCAAGTAAGGGAAATAAAATCCTTATTTCCTCATTTTCTTGGTTCCAACATCTCTCTCTCTTGTTCTTCATTTTGTTCTTCAATTTCTTACATGGTATCAGAGCTCTTATGCTCCGGAATACCTAATCACTTCTGCAATATTACTTTGATCACTTTTCTTAATCCCTTCATCAGTTTACTTTACTTCAAATCTTCATTCAGAATCATTTTCTTTACTTCCGCAATATTCAGTTTCTTTTACTCCGAAATAAATTTTTCCATTGAGAATATCTTTGTTCATTTTGGTTTCTCTCTTATACAGCCAAGAAAATTTAAATTTCTTCTTGGCGCCTATCTTTATCCAGTGGATAATAATAATTTGAAATGGAGCAGAACAGACCAGTGGTGATACCTGCTACTCTCAAGGGAGGAAACTACATTACCTGGTCGAGATTGGCCATGACAGCCCTTCGGGGAAGAGGTCTCAGCACCAAGACAGATTACCCAAGGAGAAGGTGGCAAGGAGGTTGTAGTGGTAGATGAAGGCAAATGGGGTCAGGAGGACGTCATGGTGCTGTCTATCTTGCAAAGCTCTCTTGATACTCCAATAATGGATGCTTATTCACATTGTGAAACAGCAAAACAATTATGGGACACCTTACAAAAGGTGTGTGGCAAAACTTCAAATCTGACCAGGATCTTTGAAGTTAAGAGGGCAATCAACAACTTGCAGCAAGAGGAGATGGACTTCACCAAGCACCTTGGGAAGTACAGCCAATTGTGGTCTGAACTGGAAATGCTAAGGCAAAGCACAACTGATCCTAGCATCATTGAAGAAAGGCGTGAGCAGGATAAGGTGTTTGGTCTGCTTCTCACACTCAATCCAAACTTCAAATATGTACTCAAGCACATATTCAGAGCTAAGGAGCTCTCAAGCTATGATTATGTATGTGCTCAACTTCAGAAGGAGCTAGGCTCAGATGGTTTATTTGGTGGAAAGAGGGAGCTGTCAATGGCGAACAAGGCAGAGAAGGTGGACAATGCATCAGCTAACAAAGCTTACTTCAAACCAAGAGGTGGAGGAGACAAGCAAGTGACGTGTGAACATTGCAAGAAGGTAGGACACTCCAAAACAAACTGCTGGATCCTTCATCCACACCTCAGGCCAGCTCCTGTCAATCGATACAACCAGGCTAGAGCACATGAGTCAAGAGCCCATAAGCCCACATCACCATGCAAGGGAGAAGGTGGGAGAGCTATGATCTCAACAACTCATACTGGTGGTTCCACATCCCATGCTAAGTCTCAGCCATCTCCTGAAGATTCCTACATACGCAAGTCAGACTTAGAAGCCCTCATAAAGGCTCTCAATGCAAACTCTGGTAACATTAGTATCAATGCTTTAAATACTAGTCACAATGCATCTTAACTACTAGGCCTTTGGTCATTGATTCAGGAGCTTCTGACCATATGATTAGGGAGGCTAGACTGATTAGCGATGTCAAACCTGCTCTAGGTAGTGTAGTGATTGCAAATGGTAATAGAATTCCGATTGAAGGAGTAGGAAATCTGAAAATGTTTGATACTGAATTTCAAGCCCTATATATGCCTGCTTTCACATCAAACTTATTATCGGTTAAGAAAGCTACTAATGACCTGAATTGCAATGTTATTTTCAGTCCTAATGATATTTACTTTCAGGATATTAAAACCAGTAAGATGCTGGGAATAGGTGTGAGCAAGGGAGAGCTTTACTTGCTTGAAGAAACCAAACTTCTTTATGCTTTTAATTCTGCTTCTGTTTTAGCTAGTGAGGTTTATGGCATGCTAGATTAGGTCAACCTCATTCTCGTGCTTTAAGCTTGTTGTTACCTAATCTGTCTTCTAAAAATGAAACTTGTGAGGCTTGTATTCTTGGTAAGCATTGGAAATCTGTCTTTCCTAAATCTATGAATGTTTCTGAAATTTTTTTTAATTTAGTTCACTCTGATGTTTGGACAGCACCTTATACCTCTAGAGAAAACCATAAATATTTTTGTGACTTTCATAGATGAGAAATCGAAATATACGTGGCTCACACTGATTCAAAGTAAAGATAGAGTTTTAGAAGCTTTTATTAACTTCCAAAACTATGTCACTAACCATTTCAACTCTAAGATCAAAAATTTTAGGTCTGATAATGGTTGAGAATACACTAGTCATTCCTTCAAACAACTCTTAGCAAACCATGGAATTATCCATCAAACAAGCTGTCCATACACACCACAACAAAATGGAGTTGTTGAAAGGAAGAATCACCATCTTATGGAGGCTGCAAGGAGAATGATGTTTCACACCATTGTTCCAAAGAGTTTTTGGGGAGATGTTGTTGTATCGGCCTGCTACCTGATCAATAGAATTCCCACCAAAGTCCTTCAAGATGCCTCTCCCTTTCAGGTATTAAACAGAATTAACGCTCCACTAGATCACTTGCGTGTGTTTGGGTGTGTTTGTTATGTCTTGACACCAGTAGAACAGAGAAACAAACTTGAAGCCAAGAGTGTCAAGGGCATGTTTATTGGATATTCCCACACGCAGAAAGGATACAAGTGCTACATTCCTGAATCCAGAAAAGTTGTAGTCTCAAGAGATGTGAAGTTTGTGGAATCCAAGGGGTACTATGATGAGAAAAATTGGGAAAGTCTTCAAGATCTCTCACAAGGACCTTCAGGTAGGGCAAATAACTTGAGGATTATTCTGGATAGACTAGGCCTTGGTCAGCCTCAAACCAGTGAGGTTCCAAGTGCTTCTCTTACTCCTCCAGTCTTTGAAGCCACACCCATTGTTGAAACGGTCCATCCTGATCCTGAGGGGGGCAATGAGGCTGAACCACCCCAACAAGAAGATGATTAAGCCACAACACATGAAATACATGATCAAGATGGAGCTCATTCTGATCAGGCCAGTGAAGAACAAGTTGGTGGAGAACAAGGACAGGAAGAGGCAGTGGTAGAGGAACAACAGATTCAACCATTAAGAAGAAGCGCTAGAATAAGGCAAGTGGTAGAGGAGCAACAGATTCAACCATTAAGAAGAAGCGCTAGAATAAAGAAAGTGTACTACAACAGCAATGCAGTGGCTCATCATATCCAAGCAACTTGTTCTTTGGCAAGTTATCCTGAAGAGCATGCAGTCTTCATCAGCAATCTGGATCAACAATACATTCCAAATACCGATGAAGAAGCAATGGAACTAGATGAGTGGAGAGAATCAGTTGGGGACGAAATCAATGCCATGATCAAAAATGATACATGGTATGAATCTGATCTTCCTAAAGGGAAGAAAGCAGTAACCAGTCGTCTAATCTTCACTATCAAGTACCTAGCTAATGGAAAACCAGAAAGGAAGCAGACAAGGTTAGTTGCAAGGAGATACACTCAAGTCTATGGAGAATGTTGGGCATGAATACAGCCCACTAGCTAAGGATGCCTTGACGAAAGCGATAGGAACTCTAGACGGGCCGCGTCAAGACCATTAGGAGTTATTCACTTGAACAATAAGAAAAAGAGCTAAGGAAAAGCCGGAGGCTACCTACAAAGGAAGGAGCTAACTAAACAGGTCGCGGAAAAGAGATCCGGGCCTCATTAGCAGAGAGCTAATAAGAAGCAGCTCAGGCTGGAGTTAGAGACGTAGTCAAAGGGAGCTGTTGCAAATCCCACAATTCACGGAGACAATCTCGGCAGATCAGTTAGGGTAGTTAAAATAGCTGGAAGCTATTTAAATAGAGGAGGGGCGATCAAAGAAGGGATCTTCTCCGACCAACCTTGGACCTATATACTTAAACACTTTCATTCATCTTTGTGATTATTTCGGATTTATCTTTGTAATCATTTCAGATTCATCTTTGTAATCCCTATTCCACCGGAAATAAATAATATCGTTACATTCATTCAACAAGAACAAACGGGATTCAACCCACGTTATCTTTCCCTAATCTAAATCTATTATCAAAAACTTGGAGGTGAGTTTAATCCCTCACATTTGGCGCCGTCTGTGGGGACGAGATAATCGAATCCCTTACTCCGCAAGTTCGCTAGTTAGCTTCCTCATAGATCGGTACTCTGCCTCAGCACTTGAGCAAGATACCACTTTCTGCTTCTTGCTCTTCCATGTGACCAGATTCCCTCCAATGAAGGTGCAATAGCCTGTTGTTGATCTCCTATCAACTCTGTCTCCAGCCCAATCCGCATCACAATACCCAACCACTTCAGTGCTCTTGTTGCATGCCATCCACACACCTACACCCGGAGCCTCTCTTAGATATCTTAAGATCCTCTCCACCATGTTCCAATGATGAACCTTGGGTGCTTGCATGCACTGGCTAACTTGATTCACAGCAAAGCATACATTCGGATGGGTAATGGTTAGGTAGATGAGTTTTCCAACCATCCTCATATACTTCTTGACATCTTCAAAAGGTGTATCTTCATACTCCCCCTTTCGCATTACCTTGTAACTTTCTTCTAATGGAGTCTTGACTTGTCTATTTCCAAGGTTTCCTGCCTCATTTAAAATGTCAAGTGTGAACTTTCTTTGGGACAAAAACAGACCCTCCTTGGAGCGGCATATTTCAATCCCTAAGAAGTACTTCAACTCTCCCAAATCCTTAATGTCAAAAGAAGTTTTAAGAAAGGTTTTAGTTGAGGTAATACCTTCTTTATCACTCCCGGTGATGATGATATCATCCACATAGACTAGGATCACAATAATTCCTTGCTGGCTGGTGAGTGTGAAGAGAGTGTGATCAGCTTGAGACTTTATAAAACCTCTTCCATTCAGTGTTGTACTTAGCATGTGATACCAAGCCCTTGGTGATTGTTTCAAGCCATAGATTGCCTTCTTGAGCCTTAATACATTTCCTGGTTTGACCATATCTTCCATACCTGGTGGTGGTCTCATGTAAACTTCATCTTCTAGCTCACCTTGTAAGAATGCATTCTTCACATCCATTTGCCATAGATCCCATTCTAGGTTCACAGCCAGAGAGAGCAGAATCCTTATAGTATGGAGCTTGGCTACAGGTGCAAAGGTATCTAAGTAGTCTTCACCATAGACTTGAGTGTATCCTCTTGCCACTAGCCTTGTCTTCTTTCTTTCTGGTTTTCCATTGGCTCCATACTTGATGGTGTATAGCAGGCGACTTGTCACAGCTTTCTTGCCTTTGGGAAGCTCAGTTTCAAACCATGTATTATTCTTGATCATGGCACCAACCTCATTTCCAACAGATTCTCTCCACTCCTAATGTTGCATAGCTTCTTCATATGATTTTGGCACCCATTCCTGGTCCAATTCACTGATGAAGACCTGATGATCTTCTGGATACTGAGCAAGGGAGCATACTGCACTTATTGGATGAGCCACTGCCTCAGCATTGAAGTAAACTCATGTGTTGATCCTTGCACTTCTTCTTAGTGGTTGCACTGGTTCAGGTTCTTCTTCCTGAAGCTTTTTCAGCCTTGCGCTTCTCCTAAGCGGCTGCACTGCTTGCTGATCATGAACTTCTTGCACTGCTTCAGGTTCTTTATCAGTTTCTGATTCACATTCTGATGTTCTTGTCCTTGTTGCCTTTCGTCCTGATCATGATCATGAGCTTCTTGTTGATTCTGTTGTCTATCATCCTGATCATGAACTTCTTGCTGATTCCCCCCTTCTGGATCAGGATAGATAGCTTCTGGAATAGGTGCAACTTTAGGAGAGCTCCTTGTTTCCTGATTCGCTTGAGGCATGCCAATACCCAAATTCTCTAATATAATCCTGAGATTTGTGGCTGTATCTGATGTCTGAGATAAATCTTTCAACTCATCCCAAATCTTCTTATCATAGTATCCCTTTGTCTCCATAAACTTCACGTCTCTTGATATTAACACCCTTCTTGATATTGGATAATAGCAGTTATACCCCTTCTGAGTTGGAGAGTAACCAATGAACATGGCCTTTGTGCTTTTAGCATCAAGCTTGTTCCTCTGCTCCCCTGGTATCAATACAAAACATTGGCACCCAAACACGCGCAAGTGATACAAAGGTGGCTTAGTCTTGTTTAGAACTTCAAATGGAGATAGATCGTTGAGGACTTTTGTAGGGATCCTATTGATTAGATAGCATGTAGACATTACAGCATCACTCCAGAATCTTTTTGGCACATTGGTGTGAAACATCATTGATCTTGCTACTTCCATCAAGTGTCTATTCTTCCTCTCAGCAACTCCATTCTGTTGAGGAGTGTAAGGGCAGCTGGTCTGGTGAATAATCCCATGCTGAGCAAGATATTGCTTGAATGCTTGGCTAGTGTACTCTCCACCATTATCAGACCTGAGAATCTTCAACTTGGCATTGAAATGGTTGGAAACATGATTATGGAAGTTCTTGAATGCCTCCAACACCCGGTCTTTAGTCTGAATCAGAGTCACCCATGTGTACTTTGACTTCTCATCAATGAAGGTGACAAAGTACTTGTGATTCTCCCTGGACATACATGGAGCAGTCCACACATCGGAGTGAACTAGGTCAAAGCATCTTTCATAGATGGTGCTAGACTGTGGAAAGACTGTTCTGCAATGCTTTCCCAATATGCAGGATTCACAATCATCATTGTTGAATATCACCTCCGGAAGCATCAGGTTTAGGGCTCTGGTATGAGGATGTCCCAATCTAGCATGCCATAACATGCTATCAACGCCGGTGGATGTACTGATCGAGCAAGTAGAAATAGGTGATCTAGACAGCTCTGTCTTCTGAATATGATAAAGACCCTTCTGAATGTGCCCTTTTCCAATCGACTTGCCTGTCTTTAAATCTTGAAATTCAACCTCATCTGGTCTGAAGACAACCTGACAACTAAGGTCAACCGTAGCCTTCCTCACTGATATCAGGTTTAATGCAAACTGAGGCATAAATAAGGCAGTTGATTCCCTATCAAACAACCTAAGGCTCCCTGTCCCTTCTATATCAATGTTATCACCATTTGCTATAATAACATTCCCTGAGGCAGGATGGATATCACTAATCAAATTTCTATCACTAATCATGTGATGACTTGCTCCTGAATCTATAATGATAGGTTTAGAGTCAAGAGTGTGTGTACCAGCCTTCTTGAGTGATATAAGAACCTTGATAAAGGCATGCAGGTCATTCCTGGTTGCTGGGCCATCAGTGTTGGTCACACTATCCATACTTCTCCATGTTCCTCCTTCATTTTTGTCACCAACAGAAGATGAGTACATGCTTCTTCCTTGGATTGTTGGATGCTCAAACTCCTTGAGCACATCTCTAGAATTCTTCATATGTTGTTCCTTAGCCATCTTGTGCTCTGGAAACAACACCATGTTTAACTTCTCCATCTTGGAGAGTTGTGAACTAGTGAACAATAAATTGTTGCAGATGTCTGAAGATTCAAAACAAGAGAAATGTTGTCGTAGAGACTTGATGTAGCCGCTTAGAGTGGTCGCTATGCCGTAGCGACTTGATGTAGCGGCTCAGCGTGGTCGCTAGGAGTAATGCAGATTATGTAGCGACTTGACGTAGCGGGTAAGTGTGGTCGCTAGGTTGTCATAGCGACTTGATGTAGCGGCTCCAAGTGGTCGCTAGGAGTAATGCGGATTATGTAGCGACTTGACGTAGCGAGTTGACGTAGCGGATAAGTGTGGTCGCTAGGAAGTTGGTTTGCGGAAGTTTTATAGGTTTTCAGAAGCTTGATGGCTCTGATACCATGTAAGAATTAGAGAGTAAATATAGTTTGTGGTGAGAATAAAGAGATTCAAGAACAACTTTATTAGTGTTGAAGAATCAAAGAGAGTTTATGAGAAGAACATGAAAGTAAATGAAAAACAATGAAGAACAAGAGTGTGAGAGAGAGAGTAAATGAGGAAATGTATTTCCTTAATTCATTTGCAACACATACAATTGGTATTTAACCACAAAATAATAGACAACAACAAATAAACATACTAATGATGTTTGGAATAGTAGAGGGGACAAAATTTGAATTTAGATCTAGATCTAGAATTTGAATTCAAATCTTGCTCTTGCTTTCTCCAACATCTCTCAACATCAACTCTTTATTCTCCATGTCATCATTCCCTTCTAGAAGAGTATATTATACTGTCTTCATATGGTATAATACACTGGGATATCTTGCTTCTTATTGTTTCATCTCAATAAACATCGCAGGGTACAAAGTGCCTAAGCTTATGGTGGACACCGGCAGTTCCGTCGATCTCATTTTCCATAACTCCCTGAAAGGGATGGAAATAGACGACTACGAAATTACTGGCCAGAAGGCTAGTCTTGTAGGCTTCTCTAGAGAAAAAGCAACCTCTCTCGGAACTATCAAACTCCAGTCATAGCTAGCGGGGTCATAAAGATAATCAATTTCGTAGTTATTGACAGACCAGCTCCGTTTCATGTGATCCTCGGAAGACCGTGGATACATAAAATGAAAGCAGTAGCTTCCAATTATCACCAATGCGTGAAATTCCCGACACCTGAGGGGGTAGATACTATACGTGGTAGCCAAAAGATCTCTAGGATCTGTTACTTGGTAGGATTCCAAATCCTCAAAGAATCACTCCAATAGCAATTACAAATCCAGGAGAGTCGTGAGATGCAGCAAAACATTCGAGGTCCCCCTAGGAACCTCACCGAGCAAGTTTGCATCGACAATTCAAATCCTAGAAACAGCTAAACATTCGATCCGAGCTACCTCCGAAAACTAAAAGGAAGCTCATCGAGTTCCTGAAAAGAAATGTCGGAACCTTTGCATGGACAACCGGTGACATGAAGGGTATAGATCCAAATATCACAACCCATAAACTCAATGTAGACCCCACTTTCAAATCGATAAAAAAAACGTTGCAAGCTGGGCCTAGAAAAGGCTAAAGCCGTTAACGACGAGGTTGACCAACTTACGAAAGCTGGGTCCATTCGAGAGGTACACTATCCCGATTGGTTGGCTAACCCCATTGTGGTAAAAAGGAAAAACGGGAAGTTTGAACTGACGAGAATTCCACGAGGAGAAAACTCCTCAGCAGATGCGCTGGCTGCCTTAGCTTCTACATCAGATCCCCTCGTAAAGCGAGTTCTACCTGTAGAGGGAATCGAAAATCCAAGTATCGACATAACTACTAAAGCTGAGATCAATAGCAAACCAAAAGAGCAAACAAAAGTTAGCTATCCCGAGACGATAGCAACCCAAGTTCTTACAACAATCTGGTTCTGAAGGACCCAAATTCGCAGTTTTAAAAAGCATACTCTGGGGGCACGATCCAGACTCTGGACTTACTTGTCTATGCAGCAGATACTCCCAAGAACAAAGATTCCTCCGCTCTTGGGAGTACCTCCGGGGGCACGATCCAGACTACGGAGAGTAACGATAGATCTGAAGATATTCCCCGAAATTTAGACTGTCTGGAGCCCAATCCAAGGAAGACCCCCAGGAGCACGACCTCCCGTCATGGTAACATTCAGGAACCTGATCCTGAACAAGAACCTCCCCTATCTCTCCATGACAGAATTATAGGGAGCGAAGATTGGAGAACACCAATTATTCAATACATTTCGGAGGGTAAGCCCCCCCCAGAAGTGGGAGCCTTACAATCTCAAAGCGTTAAGCGCAAGATACTGCAAAATTGAATCTATCCTCTACAAGCAAAGTGTCTCGGGGCCCTATCTAAAGTGCGTCCATAGCCTTGATGCTTTCAGGCTCATGAAGGAAGTGCACGAGGGCTCCTGCGGGAACCACGCTGGCGGCAGAGCCTCAGCTATCTGAATTAAAAGACAAGGTTATTTCTGGCCTACCATTATCACTGATTGCGAGGTCTACTCCTCCCAATGTGATAAGTCCTAGAGGCACGCCCCGATTATACATCAACCTACAGAAAAGCTATCCTCAATATCCGCTCCATACCCATTCATGAGGTGGTCCATGGATATCATAGGGCCGCTAGTAGCATCAGGAATAGAAAAACAGAAGCTACGCTTCCTCTTGGCCCTAACAGACTATTTTACTAAATGGATAGAAGCTGAAGCTCTTAAGCAGGTAGCTAAATTTGAGGTGGAACGATTCATATGGGGAGACATCATATGCCGTCACGGTGTCCCCTGTGAAATCATAACTGATAACGGGTCACAGTTCATATCCGATGACTTCACAGCCTTCTGCGACAAGTGGAACATTCGTCTCACCACGTCAACACCTCGATACCCTCAGGGAAACGGCCAGGCAGACGCTGCTAATAAATATATTTTAGCAAACCTCAAGAAGCTCTTGGGAAACAATAAGAAATATTGGTCTCACAAGTTACCTGAAGTGATTTGGGCATGTCGAACGACCCCACGAAGAGCTACAGAGGAAACTCCCTTCTCTCTAGCCTACGGAATGGAGGCTGTTGTCCCAGCCAAAACCTCTGTTCGGAGCCTCGTCAAAGATTTTGTACTTTCAATCCCGAAGCTAATAACCAACTTTTACTCGACAACCTTGATTTAATCTAGGAATGGCAAAAACAAGCCTTGCTTTGCATTCAAAACTACCAGCAAGCAATGGCCCGACATTACAATTCTAAAGTCAGGCCCCAATGATTCGTCATAGGTGACCTAGTACTCAGGAAAGTCTTTGAGAATACCAAAGAGCCGGGCGCTGGGAAGTTAGGAACCAATTGGGAAGGTCCTTATCGGATCATCCACGTGGTACGACCCGGCGTCTACAAGCTCCTAAAGGTACAAACCGGGGTATCTGAAATCCGATCATGGAACGCCATGAACCTCAAGAGACACTACCATTAGGTACTTATATACCATTGAACTATGTTAGGCTTGATCCCTTGACGGGATACATAGGCAGCTCCATCACGAGTGCAACCCCAATCCCATTTCAGCATCCTTTGAACATAACCAAAGGGGGCATATATTTGATCAAAAACAAATAGCCCAGGGAATCACAACATTCTATGTATAGCGCGAGAGCCTACGACTCCAGCAATTGTATATTTGTTGTAACATGATGTATTCTATAAAGTTGTCAATAAAACAATTATCTTTGACATCTCAAATTTCCAGCAACTGCAAAGGTCTTACAATCCTTCAAACCAATTCAGGTTCCCAGGAACCTTAACCTAAGGTCTTAAAATACCTTAGCCAACTGCAAAGGTCTTAAAATCCTTCAAACCAATTCAGGTTCCCAAGAACCTTAACCTAAGGTCTTAAAATTCCTTAGCCAACTGCAAAGGTCTTAAAATCCTTCAAACCAATTCAGGTTCCCAAGAACCTTAACCTAAGGTCTTAAAATCCGTTAGCAGCACCAAAGGTCTTAAAATCCTTCAAACGAATTCAAGATCACAAGAACTCCAACCTAAGGTCTTAAAATCCTTAGCAACATTCGGGGTCTTAAAATCCTTCAAAATAAACTCAGGTCCCCAGGATCCTGTACCCACAAGTCCCTAAAAACCTTAAATCACTTTTCAAGACGCCAGGAATCTCTTTCTAGGATCCCTACAACCAACTATGCTCAAGGTCCCTGGGACCTCTCGCCCAAAGGTCACGCGACCTATTATCAACAGGCTCCGAGATCCCATTCAGAAAGGTTCCTGGACCTCATGTCTAAAGACCACAAAATCCGTTGATTGATATTATCCGAGGCCCTTTTTGTTTAAAGGAAACAAACTCTTGTAGTTTTTCGAACCCGAGCAAATGCTTTGAGGCCTCGCCGAAGTTTTTACCTAGAAGTTTCCAAATCTCATTCAAGAATCAAGTTAAAAAAAATTTCTAAGTCAAACGACTTAGGATAAAGATAGAGCTTAAAACGAAACCTGGGTTTAAAAGCCTCCTCCGGCTATTAAAAGATTCAAAAGATCCTAATACAAGCAAAGGTTTAAAAGCCTCCTCAGGCTATAAATCTTAAAAGCAAACAGATAAAAGCCCCTTGGGTTGTAAGTCTTAAAAACATATTAAAATAATTCAAAAGAGCCTTGGCTCTCAACCTTCCTTCTCTTTAGTGTTCTTCTCGGGGACCTGGTCTTGCTCATATGTTTCCTTCTCCTTAGTTGGGGCTCCTTCTTCATTTTTCTTGTCGTCACCTCCTGTGGTCACCTCGAGTCGGGCTGGATTGAGTTCCATCAAACCTAAGTTAGA
Source organism: Moricandia arvensis (assembly GCA_905132765.1). Lineage (NCBI taxonomy): Eukaryota > Viridiplantae > Streptophyta > Magnoliopsida > Brassicales > Brassicaceae > Moricandia > Moricandia arvensis. Next base: position 139,984 of record CAJHQP010000246.1, on the reverse strand, counting down.
GCTATACTCTCCAGAAAAGCACGGATTAAACATGTTAATCTCGAAGGTACCTGAGCTCTCTGAAATCTGGGGAAGAGGAAGCTTGCTCACTGAGAAGTCAGAGACCTGCGCCTTATCATATGCAGCAGTTGCTTCTGGCATCAAAGACATTAGTAGGTTGTATTCCTCCTCAGCACTCTCGATCTCATTAGCCAGCATCTCTTTTAGGAGGTCCTTATTGGCTTGAAGCTCTTGAGCATAGACTTGAAGACTGACCTCTACTTTCTTCCTTTAGAATTTCTTTTTAACAGAGGCAAGGATCTTGTTGTAGGCATCAGCTACCTCTTTCTTCCCTCTCCTAGTGGCTAGCTTGACCTCAGCCTCCTTGTTCTTCTGACTATCCTGCGACGACACTATCAGCTCTTGAACTTGTCATTCAGCAACCCTTCGAGCAGCCTCCAGCTCAGCAATCCTCCTGTTCTTCATGTGAATATCTATAACTTGACTTTCAATCTTACCCTGTTGAGCATCATCCTTTGAGCCAAGTCTTTCAACCTCAGCCTGGAGTGCGGAAACGGAAACTTGAGCTCTGGCCTGATCAAGATCCGCCTTAGTAGCTTTGACCAGCTCAGTAACCTGACCTAGTTCCCCAGCATTGGGAGCATTGTTGACAGTTTCCTCCAGCTTCTGCTGAGCTCTGTTGACAGCCCCAGCTAGCTGCAGAAAATGCGTAAATGGCGAACTGAATATTTTTCTAAGGAAAACAGGTTAAAGAAGGTTTAAGGTCCCATACCTGACTGAAGTAGTGAGCGATCTCAATGTATTCCTCTCTATTGGTCAGATTGTTGATTGCAGGGAGAAAGCATCCGGTCCTCTTCATGTGCCTCATCAATGTCGCCAAGCCCCAGTAGTCGTCTAAGACTGATACGGGTTTCGAATGGGTGAAACCCCAACCAATGGCCCCTCCTCTAGAAGATGAGGAAGAGGACCTGGAAGACCTGCCCACTTGGTTAGTGTGAGGCCTCTTGTTGTTTGGAGGCTCATTCTCAGGGCGTTCCCTGGTCGCTGAAAGACCGGTTTCCGTGACCTGAACCTCAAGGTTTGGAGCCGCGTCCTGAGCTCTTGAGACATCAGTAGGGACGACGTCTCTAACAGGGTTGGAGGCTCCATCATCAAGAACTTCTATCAGGGAGCTGAGGAAGGACCCGCCCTGATTCTTTTTGTCGTGAGGAGCTAGCTGCTTTGACATGTTTGCCCCTGGAACAGAATGACGGCAGAAGAGGCATCCTGCTAGGCTGGGTTCTTTCGGTTTCAGAGGTGCTAGCTCCTGTCGAGATTGATACCACAAAATTACCTTCAGAAACTGAATCAACAAGATTTCTTAAAACATTAGACATCTTTGGGCATTTAGCTTGTACGTTCAAAAAAAAGGGCTAAAGTCTAAGGAAGGGAGTGACCTTCTAATTGAGTAACTGGAACAGGGACCGGAAAAGAAGCCTTGTACAATTCAGGGAATCTAGTTGATCCGATTCTTGAGGCAATGTAAGCTCCCCAGGAAGAAGGACTCTGTTCCAACCTCTGAGAGATAGCTCTGGTAAGCTTGTTCGAGAGCTTAAGAGGATCGTCAATATCTGCAAACAAATAAAGATCATAGATTTAGCAGATCATAATAAAAGGAGAATAGGCAAATACTTCCCTAGAGACCCTAACCAGATGCATCAGACCAAGAGTTCCTGAGAGAACGACCCGCGAAAACTGTCAAAGGATCAATCTTAACATAAAAATATTTTTTCCGCCAATCATCATCACTGCCGGTGAACTTGAAATCACCTAATCCAGGGCGACTAGGAAGATAATAGGTTCCGCTACCACCTTTGTTAGAAGAGCTCTCCTTTATCGTGTAGAGGCTCATCAGGTCACGAAGCTGAGTGATGATCCCCTCCTCTTTGGACCTAGTGATAAAATTGTTTATCATTCGAATCACTGAGGGACATAGTTGGGGAAGAGCTAGGTGGTAATGGTCGAGGAGATCTAGTAATAGGTCAGGAAGCGGGAACCTAAGATGGCATTTGGATATGTATTTCTCATGAATACAAAACCAACCCTCTGGAGCAGTTTCCGGAGTTTCATCGGATTTACAAGCCCTAGCCAACTCCTTTGGACCATGGGATTGAACCATGAGGTTAACAGCCTCTTGACTCTTCATTAAAGAGGGCACATGAGACCCGAAGGGTAAGCTCCCACTAGAGACATCCGTCCTCTTCGATCGCTTGGCTACTCTCTGGACTATCGATTCTTTATTCCTCTTGCTTCTCTCAGCTTTCTTCATCTTCTCGCCAATTTCTTGTTTAACCTTCATGATTTGAGCACAAGATGGAGAAGTTTTTGTTTCTCCAGAACCCTCTCTTGGTTGCTTCATGGCGAGGAACGAAAGGAATGGAAAAATAAGAAGAAGGAAGGAGAAACAGGATTCAAACTCGGAATTTCTAGGAGCAAGAGTCTTAGAGATCGCAGAGAAACAGGAGACGATTATAGATGAGAACAAAAAAAAGGCGAAATAAAAATAAAAAAAAGGAGTAGTAAAGGAAGTTACCTGGGAAACCGTTTCAAGACGTGGAGATGGTGGAGAAAAGTTGTAGTCAATGTCTGAAGTTTTATGTCCCATCAAGTCTCGAAAATCGGAGATAACCTTTTGATTTCTTTTAATCTAAACAGTTGATCACACCAAACATAGCCAGGGCCGTTGGATCAGGCTATGTGTATCTTCTAAGAAGATACGAGGCAATCATTATCTCAACAAATAGATCCAGGTCCGACGGTTAGGTTTAGATTTCGAGATAAGGATCTCCTCTCAAAAGCTGGGGGCAACTGTTAGGCTTGAATACAGCCCACTAGCTAAGGCTGCCTTGACGAAAGCGATAGGAACTCTAGATGGGCCGCGTCAAGACCATTAGGATTTATTCACTTGAACAATAAGAAAAGGAGCTAAGGAAAAGCCGGAGGCTACCTACTAAGGACGGAGCTAACTAAACAGGTCGCGGAAAAGAGCTCCGGGCCTCATTAGCGGTGAGCTAATAAGAAGTAGCTCAGGCTGGAGTTAGAGACCTATTCAAAGGGAGCTGTTGCAAATTCCACAATTCACGGAGACAATCTCGGCAGATTAGTTAGGGGTAATCAAAATAGCTGGAAGCTATTTAAAGAGAGGAGGGGCGATCAAAGAAGGAATCTTCTCCGACTGACCTTGTGACCTTGGACCTAAATACTTAAACACTTTCATTCATCTTTGTGATTATTTCGGATTTATCTTTGTAATCATTTCAGATTCATCTTTGTAACCCCTATTCCACCAGAAAGAAATAATATCGTTACATGCATTCAACAAGAACAAATGAGATTCAACCCATGTTATGTTTCCCTAATCTAAATCTATTATCAAAAACTTGGAGGTGAGTTTAATCCCTCACAGAGAAGACTACGTAGACACCTTTTCACCAGTGGCCAAGCTTCATACCATAAGGATTTTGCTCTCTCTAGCTGTGAACTTGGAATGGGAGTTATGGCAGATGGATGTCACGAATGCCTTTCTACAAGGAGAGCTGGAGGATGAGGTTTACATGAGACCACCTCCTGGTATGGAAGACATGGTCAAGCCGGGAAATGTTCTTAGGTTGAAGAAGGCAATCTATGGACTAAAACAGTCACCAAGAGCCTGGTATCACAAGCTGAGTACAACCCTCAATGGAAGAGGATTAGTAAAATCAGAAGTTGTTCATACTCTCTTCACCCTCACAAGCAAGCAAGGAATTGTGGTGATTTTGATCTATGTGGATGATATCATCATCACAGGAAGCAAAAAGGAAGGTATCATCTCTACTAAAGCATTTCTTAAATCTAGCTTTGATACTAAAGAGTTGGGTGAGCTAAAGTACTTTCTAGGGATAGAAATATGCGGCTCTAAAGAGGGGCTTTTCTTATCTCAAAGAAAGTACACACTTGATCTTTTAAATGAGGCAGGAAAGCTTGATGCAAGAGTAGCTAAGACACCACTTGAAGAAGGGTACAAAGTCTTGCGTAAGGGGGAGTTTGAGGATACCCCATTTGGGGATTTCAAACTCTATAGAAGAATGGTTGGGAAGCTGATCTATCTCACCATTACAAGGCCAGACATCTGTTTTGCTGTGAATCAAGTCAGCCAACATATGCAACACCAAAGGTTCATCATTGCGATATGGTAGAAAAGATTATGAGATATCTAAGAGAGTCTCCTGGTCAAGGTGTGTGGATGGGCTGCAACAAAAGCACATAGATTGTGGGATATTGTGATGCAGATTGGGCTGGTGATAGAGTGGATAGGAGGTCTACTATAGGATATTGCACCTTCATAGGAGGTAATCTGGTTACTTGGAAGAGCAAGAAGCAGAAGGTGATATCATGTTCAAGTGCTGAGGAAGAGTATAGGTCAATGAGGAAGCTCACTATTGAGCTTATCTGGATGAGGAACTTGCTAAGAGACTTGGGCATTGAGACAACAATGAAAATCACAATGCACTGTAATAACCAGGCTGCCATACACATAACATCCAACTCAGTCTTTCATGAGAGAACAAAGCATATTGAGGTGGACTGTCATAAGGTTAGACAAGCTGTTGAACAGAAGATCATCTTACCCTGCTATACTAGGAGTGAAGACCAGCTAGCTGATATCTTCACCAAGGGAGCAAGCACCAATGTCTGTGAATCCATTCATCCACGATTGGGACTCATAGACTTGGCCAGATCATGATCCCCTTGGCCATGGAGCATCTACTCTTTTTCCTTTTGTGCTATTTATCCCATTTGGTTTTTGCACACAAAGGTTTTAATGAGGGATGTCTTCATGGGTTCCAAGCTTTACCATACTTTATGGTCAAGTTTGAGGGGGAGTATTGACACAAAGACATTTCCCAACGTATTATATTGTATGAAGATAGCACATATACTCTTCTAGAAGGGATAGTACTTATACTCTTCTAGAAGGGAATCTCTTGGCACCAAATTCACATTCAAAATAAAGAAGGTGAGTATTCCTTTCATTTCTTACCTTGTCCCTTTGTCTCCTTGTCTAATAGGGTAAATATATTTCTATATATGTTGTAATGTATTTTGAATGGAAGTAAGGGAAATAAATTCCTTCTTTCCTCATTTTCTTGGTTCCAACATCTCTCTCTCTTGTTCTTCATTTTGTTCTTCAATTTCTTACAATAATCCATATGCACTATAAACCCTAGATCTATATTTTATTCATTTTTGCATTTCAATTAAGTATTTCCATATTGTCATATTCATTATTATTGTTATATTTCCATTCTGCATTAATCGCCCTGCTAAGGAATATTTCTTTATAAGATGTTTAATCATTTACTATATATATATTGCCTAGCATAATCATTAGAATTATAAAATCTATTGTGTGCATCCCTAGTTCTCTGTGGATTCAATCCCTAAGTACTACACCTGATCTCTCTTGGCAAGAGTATTGATAGATTGTGTGTTAGGATATTAGGAATTAATTCGATAGAGAAATAAGTAGCATAACAACACACCTATCAAATTGGGGCCGTTGCCGGGGAACTTTGATCACCATTAGATTTTCATTCTAGATTTTGTCTAGGTTTATTTTATTTAAAATATACTAATATTCTTTCTTTTTGTTTTCAAGGTGCATGCAAAGAGGTACCAGAAGCAACGAAGACCAAGAGTTACTATTCACAGACCCCGCATTACTTGAACGCACGATCCGCAGAAGCAGACGATCCGCATCGATCGACGCAGCCAGCGAGACAGAATGGTAGCGACTTTAATTATGACGCCGGATGAGAGTTGAGACTGCGTGACCTCCAAGGTCACCTGCGTAATGCAGCAGGTCAGAAGATAGATGAGAATGGGATAGTGATCCCTGACGCAGAGGAAGTATTAGAGGTAGGAGAAGCAGACACTGCAGTGGCTCAACAGGTATCCAATGCCCAAGCTGCTCAAAGATCACTGGCAGACTACAACCGTCCAGATCAGTTCTACGCCAATAGATCCTCTATTAGACCTCCAGCTTTTCAGAGGAACAACTATGAGATCAAGCCCTCTTACTTCACTCTTATGGGGCAAGAACCATACCATGGGTTGAGGCACGAGCATCCTATCGATCACCTAGAGCGCTTTGAAGATTTGGTTACTGCCATTAAAGCCAATGGAGTCCCTGAGGACTATCTCTTAGCAAGCTCTTCAAGTACTCACTTGCTGGAGAGACTTCATACTATCTTAAGAAGTTACCACCGGGATCTCTTACATCCTGGAACGACATCAAGAACGCCTTCTTGCAGAACTTCTTTGATGACGCTAGAGCAGAAGATTTGAGGAGCAATATTGCAACATTCGCACAGGACCCTTCAGAGTCATTTAAGGATTCTTGGATTAGGTTTAGGTCATATCAGAGAGATTATCCACATCACGGGTTCAACGAAGTGCAGTTTCTCATGACTTTTTTTAGAGAGTAGGTATCCAGTACCAGATTGCTTTAGACACAACTAAGTGAGGGAAACTTCAGCACGAGGAGCCCTGAGGAAGCGACGCGGTTGATTGAGAATCTGGCATCCAGCAACAGAAACAAGAACACTGACTTGGAGAAAAGGAAATCGTCCCCCACATGGAGCAGAGGTCAGATTGAAGAAGTTAGAGCAAGGCTGGAGAGTGTGCAGAGACTTCTCAAGAAACAAGTTACTTTCGAAGAGGTAGAAGCAATAGAGTCTGGAGGGGAAGATGCAGATGAGGAGGATGTGAACTACATTAGAGGAAATGGATTCCATAGACAAGGTAATCAAGGCTTCAATAGGAACTCCTATGGGAATTGTCAAAGGAGTAACTTCACCCAAGGTTCACAGCAGAAGCCATTAAACAACAACAGGACTTATGGATCTTCTTACTACCAGAATCCACCTCCAGAAACTCAGGAAAGCAAGCTTGAAGCAATGGTTGATAGAGTCTTAGAGGGACAGCAGAAGATGACTGTAGACTTTAATGGGAATATATATATCCTATACCTAAACCTCAACACCAAGTTTGAGAACCTCAGCACCCATGTGAAGAAATTGGAGAGCCAAGTAGTGCAAACAAGTGAGACCATTAGGAGACATAAGAGCCTGATTAAGGAGAATATGGAATCTGGACAGAAGCATCACGTCAATGCCCTGATCAGTGATTATTTTTTGCAAGAAGTGAGGGAAGAGAATTTACAACAAGGAGATTTTCGTATTGAGAGATCCATGTCGTTCGGCCGCTCTTATTGGTGTCGATCAACGCCTGACGAGACGCGTCGATCGACCAACCCCTCCATAGCTTCAACGACTTTGGGTGAATCGGACAGCACCGCTCGACGCCGCGTGCAGCACGACGATCGACTGGATGACCATAACAACGATCGACGCTAGGTGGCCCGTACAGACTGATGCGAGACAAGACAGAGCCGACTACCGAGCATCAAAGCCAGTCTATTTGTGCGACATGCATCATCTACTCCGGAGCAGAGTACTGACACATCTGAGTCTACAAATCTTGACAGACGGAATGAGGCACATTCTAAGAAGAAGAAGAAAATTCCAAAGCATCAACGCAGAGAAGCCAGTGAAAAAGAGATGGACGGCTTTAATAAAAGAGTTTAAAAATATATTTAGATACTCCTTAAGATGAAGCTTATTATACTAACAGTTTGTGGATGTTTTTCAGGGAATTGAAAGAGACTTATGATGACATAGAAGTCATGTTCAATCACCTTAGAAAAAGGATAATGTAAGACACATGCTTGAAAAAGAAGAGTGATCCTGGAAAGTTCGTAATCCCATGCTCCATCAAAGGCAACGAATATCCTAACGCCCTTTATGACACCGGATCAGCAGTGAGCATCATGCCCAAGGCCATGGAGATAAAACTCAACTTAAAAATGGAACCTTCCAAAGACTCCTTCACTTTTGTGGATTGCTTCGAGGAAAATTCAGGAGGTATAGTCAGAGATGTTCCAGTGCAAGTCAACAACGTCTCAGTAACAGTGGACTTCGACATGATGGATATCTTGACAGACTGGAACTCTTCTCTACTACTTGGAAGAGCTTTTATGGTTACAGTAGGAGCCATCTGCGATATGAACTCAAACAGGTTATATCTATCCTTGATTGATCAAAAAGTTTTCTATGAACCTGTTAAAATTAAGAACAAGGCTACTCTAATAGAATTGTATAATGCAGAGCTTGTCGCGACAAGTTTCTGTGATTATGAGCACGACGACGAGTCTGACTACAGCACATCGTTTGACTACCACCCTTTAACATCGATCGACCCAACCTTCATCGGGACGATCGAACGATGCGCCCCCACTGAAACCTACCAATCTCAGCCCCAACAATGGGTATACTTCTGATTATGCTGAAGGCGAGATCATCGAGTATCAGGGTCTTCATAGAGAAGAAATTGACGTTTTGCACATGTCCCAAAGGAATGAGAACTCAACATCGATCGACGCACTCGATACAACGTCGATCGATACTGAACCAGAAGCACAGTCCAAATCAGATTCAGCAGCATACCGCGAGAGAGAGTATGGCTACCTTGAACCAGACATGTATGGTATTCTACAGGATTCAAAAGGTCAGGCATGCGCTATGGATGGTCGAATTCTCCGAGTCAGTGAAGAAGACATCAATGAGCTTCTCACCATGATCAATGAAACTCATCACGACCTCAGTGCTGCACTACCCGCTTCGCCATCGATCGACTCAACAAACTACGCATCGATCGACTCCACTCCTATACTAGAACCGGATGACACAGACATCAGTTTTATGAAACTAGACAAGTTTGGGATTTACAGAGACTATAAGGGCCATGCACGAGCCATAGATGGATGACTTCTACATTTAACCAAAGAGGACGTAGCAGATGCAATCATTGCAGACAACGATTCAGGATTCATACTTGGACAGCAGCAGAGACGCCCGTCATCGATCGACGCACACTGTACCATGCCGATCGACCATGCCAAACAGAACAGAACATTGCGTATGCCAATAGACATTCACCTAGGTGGTGGTTACATAGAGCATGGATACAGAAGTTACAGAAACGGGCAGAGGATCTTTCACTACGAGCAGAAAGATGAGTATGATATCTACAGAGATGAAACAGGCAAAGCCAGAGCCTTGGATGGAGAGGTTGTGGATCTGAGCAAGGATGATATCATAGTAGTTCTAGAAAGAGCCAATCTACATGAGAGGAGCTTCATACATTTACCAGAAGATGCAGAGTACATGGTTACATCAGGGCCGAAAGAGGAGATCTACACCAGGACAGACATTGACCACATGATCTAGGAACTACACAGAGCTCAGGAGAGGTCTCAGGAGGATCTCTACAGAAGGATTGATAATGTCTACTATCCCATAGACAGATACCTTACCGAATTGACAGCAGGCATGGCTACTTTGGAGAAAGATTTTGATGATGTTCAGAAACAACATGCGGCTAGAACTGCAGAGTCAACATCGATCAACGGCAAGGACTCGCCATCAATCGACACCGATGTAGACAGACAGAGAATCACACCTAGAACACTTTTGGAGGTAGGCTAGATGAGATTACTTTTTCCCAGAGCATTATGCGAGATGACATATACCATCAGTTGGAAGATCAATCTCAGTACACCTCAGCTAGATTCCATATGCTTAATCACTCTATTGACAGTTTACAAAGAAGAATGAATTCCATGGAGGTTGCTAGAGAGATCACCAAGAATGAGAAAACAAGATGAGATGAAGCACTCAGAGACTTCATTGGTACTTGGTTTCAGAAGAACAAAGAAGAAGTTGATACTTGCTTCCCAAGTGTTACTCCACCTCCATATTAGTCCAAAAGCTCAAGCATCGAGCTTAAGACTATAAAAAAGCGCTGAGTGGGAGGAAACCCACTGTTTAGTAAGTTATTATCTAGTTTTTAATTTTATTAGTACTTATTTCGAGTGTTATTTATTTTGGCAGAAATTCGACCACGCCATCGATCGATGCATCAGTACCGAACACGAGCGACGATGGATCGCGACCATCGATCGACACCATCCAGTCTGCATAGATCGATTGTACTCACAGAGGCTGGTATCGACAATTTTCCATATCTATTTACTTAGAATTTATTTTTCTTAACCCTACCGGACGTGATTACATTGGGGACATTGTAATTAAGTCTGGGGGAGGTTTGCTAATGCTATTTATTTGTTTTGAGTTTTTATGCTATATCTATATAAGTTTTTAAAAGTTTTTATTGAGTCAAGAAGGGGACTATGATCTAGAAACCTATTTTACTAACCAAGCTATAAGCACCATTTTTAGAGAGTTGTTTGCAGAGTTTACTAGAGATACCGAAGTGGATCATCCTGCCACTATATCTCACTTGCTTAGAATTTTTAAAGGAACCGATGCTGACCTCCAACCTAATATTGACTATTTTTACTTGCTTTGGGGCTTGACATACATTGGATCGGATTCCTCCTTCAGGTCTGAAAGGTAAAAAGTCTATGGACTTTTGGAATCTTTCTCTCCTTTCTCTGGCATCCATAATATAAAAGATTGAGATGATTTCCTGAGATGAAGAGGGGTAGGTAAAGTACCTATGACTCCATTATTCTAATTAAAAGAAATGATCACACATCGTTGGAAGCGAGGGGTAGGTTAATTACAGATGACTCCGGTATTCGCCTAAAATTTGTCTATATATATAAAAAGAAAAAAAGGATTCAGAGGAGAGAGGATAAAGAGAATAGAAACTAGAATAAGACTGCCTGTGAAATCAGATACCTGTTGGGGTAAGATTCAATGTGTCCTTTGATCGATACTCCCAAGGTAAAGCCTGCACTTTATTTTATTCAAGAAATGAGGCTGGCTAGGTAATGTCAGATGATTATTTGCTATGTTGATGATAGAATGGATTTGGTTGCTATACTAGGATATGGTATATAAAGTTCTCTGTATCTGACTTGACAGGATGTGGTTGCAAAGTGAGGTGATATTTATATCTAGTTAGTATTTGAGTCCCTACTTTTCAAACCTCTTTTCACAGGCTTTGTTTGTTTGAGGACAAGCAAAAGGTTAAGTCTGGGAAAGTTGATATACCCTATATATTACCAGGTTTAGACAATGTTTTAGGCTCTATTTGGAGTCTATTATATGTGTCTAGGCTATATTTTAAGGTCTTTACAGGTGTAGGAGTACTTTGGAGCTAAATGGAGAAATTTAGAATTTTTGGAGCCTTTTGAAGATAGCATCCGTAGCTGAGATCGATCGACGTCCATACCATGGCATCGACCGACCGAGAGAGATGATGAACGATCGACGGTGCATCTTTGCCGTTGATCGACGACTTGTTCACAAATCACAGCCGACTTTAAAGCCGAAGTTAGAAGACAAATTACAAGATTGCCCCTAATGAGTTTAGACCTAATTCCTAGGGTTTTATATTTATGCATGTGCAACAAAGAGATATGATTATTCTTAGAGTTACATTTCTTACAAGTTTTAGAGTTTTAGTTTGAGTATCATTGAGGAAGAAGATACTTTTGTATTGGAACCCAAAATTATACTTTATAATATCTATGCATTTTATATTTATGATGATTGCTTGTTCTTCAGTTATGTCTGAGTAGTTATCTATTAGATTTAGGATTGCATGATAGTCATAATGGATAAGCCCCAAGATGGGATTCATAGGTTGATAAATACTGATCAATTGAGTTGCACCTAAAGCTTGTATTCTAGAGTAGCTAACTAGAATCTTATTGATAGGATATAGAAAATCATGACATGTGTGCTCTATACCAGAACTGACTTCAATCGAGCTAGGGTGCTAGAAATATATGAGAGTTGATCTAAATTTACTTGGTGGAAACAATCGAATTGTCTTTCTGATTTCGGCATCGATCGACGTCAGTACATCCCCGTCGATCGACCACCTCACCTTTGAATTCATATCGAGAGTTAAGATTGCAAAGGGTCAGATTTGTTAATATTCGATTCCTAGATATCACATAATCCTATTTCCATTTATTATAATCCATATGCACTATAAACCCTAGATCTATATTTTATTCATATTTACATTTCAATCTAGTATTTCCATATTGTCATATTCATTATTATTGTTAGATTTCCATTCTGCATTAATCGTCCTGCTAAGGAATATTTCCTTATAAGTTGTTTAATCATTTACTATATATATATTTCCTAGCATAATCATTAGAATTATAAAATCTATTTTGTGCATCACTAGTTCTCTGTGGATTCGATCCCTAAGTACTACACCTAATCTCATTTGGCAAGAGTATTATAGATTGTGTGTTAGGATATTAGGAATTAATTTGATAGAGAAATAAGTAGCATAACAACACACCAGTCATATAGCAAGTTAGAGAACAACAATAACCAAACCATAAAGCTTGCTGGAAGAAATATCGATTGACGCGAAGACAGTTGTGACGATCGATATTTTGAAAGGTGTATTGATCGATGTTCTTGTGGACATATCGGTCGACACTTTCTCGCGATTAACAAACGATAGTTGAGATCCGAGATCTAGACAAAGGAAACCTTCTTGGTTTCACAAATTTGTTTGAGTTTGTGAACAATTAAAATCCTAAAACCTATTAGAATTACATATCTTCATAGCTGAGATAATACCTATGTCTAGCTACCTTCCCAACTGAAAACAACCTTAAAGCAATCTCCGAACAATCTACTTGTTTACCTTGATAATTTTCTGTTTTTAATCATTAAGTCTAACCTTTGTTTAATACTAAAAATCTATTGAGTAATCCTAGAGTCTCTATGGATTTGATCCTTAAGTGCTACGACTGAACTTCTTATTTGAGAGTGTAAGGTCACTCCTTGGGGTAATTTGAGTGATATCAAATCTGGCGCCGTTGCCGGGGACTCTTTCTTATTACCATTGGATTTTGTTTAGATTTTAGTTTAGACTTTGTTACTTTAATTCACTAAACTCTCCTATTTTATCCTAAATTCTCAGGTACCTAAAATAGAGAGCAAGATATTCGGCCGAGCATCGACCGACACGAGTTACACAACATCCAGCTTTACGTTCACGGTGGAATCGGATGAAATCTTGGGTGAAAAATCGATTGCCACTAATACGGATACATCGATCGATGACCTCACGCCGGAAGCATGTAAGTTTCCTCTTTCCGAATGTGCTAATAAGGGAGTAGTTCAGATTGAACCAATAGGTAAGTTAGGTAAAGCAATGAGCCAAAATAAACAGGAAACTAAAACTCCTGAAGTTACTCATCCCACCTCGAATAAAGGTGATAGATTTACTTTGCCTTTACAAAACTACTTAAATCCTGGTAGGACCTATTCCAATAGGTCAGCAATTAAAATACCAGAAGACGATACCAAAGAACTTAAGTGTAGCCTGACTACTACATCATGGTATGTCATAAACCATTCCATGGGACGCCCTTTGAGCACCCACAAGATCACATTGAATACCTGGAAAGCATTTTTTCTGATGAGCACAACCGCTGTAAACTCTTTCCATTCTCTCTAGAAGGAGAAGCAAGGGAGTGGATACATCAAGAACCAGCAGGATCCCTCACCTGTTGGGAAGAAATTCGAAATGGTTTCCTAAAACATTTTTTCGATGATGATCGCTACTAGGACGTAAGGAATAAAATCTCTACCTTCCTGCAAACCCCTGAAGAATCATTCTGTGCTACTTGGAAAAGATTCAAGAGCTATCAGATTGACTGTCCCCATCATGGCTATACAGAACCACAACTTCTAGGAATTTTCTATAGAGGAGTCAGTCTACACTACCAAACCACGCTTGACACCGCAAGAGAAGGGAACTTTACCACCAGGAATCCTGAAGGAGAAAAAAGGCTCATTGAAAATGTAGCATCTGCTAGATCTTATGAGATGATGAATGAGGAAAAAGGAAGAGATATAAACTCGATTTACAATCCCGATTTAACTAAGATTAATGAGTCTTTAGATTTCCTCTACTCCTGTCTGACGATGCGAGATCAATCTGAAAGATTTCAAATCGAATATCTAAATTCCCTTCAAAATCCGATCGCTAATAGTTTTACCCAATGTATTAGAGCACTGTGGGGACACTAAGAGGACGGAAGAAATCCAGTCTTAACCAAGCCCTCAGAGGTAATCGTAGGTTGATGGGTTATCTCGACAAGAGGATGGACACAATTTATGGTGAGTTAATGAAGAAAGTAGATGGTATCAGTGACCATCTCAAAAGACTAGAAAGCCGGTTCTCTGAAACCATTTGCCATTAAAAGAGAAACGGGACATCTTCTAGGCAAGACTGAATCGAACCCAAAGCGTCAAGTTAGTGCTGTCCTGCTAAGAAGTGGAAGGCATTTGGATACGAACACTGATAAAAACTCTGGCGCTGAGACGTCAAGCAACACCAAGAATAGGACAAGAAAGACTCTCACCCCATTATTATTCTCGATCCTGAAGCAGAGATTGAATCTCTCAGCAAGAAAGAAAATTTGGGTACTGAAAAGGCTGCAAGAACAGTAATAGATGTTGATGAAGAGCAAGGCAATTCGGAAGAAGAAGTAGAAATCGATCGACAAATGTCGAAAGACAACGATCGACCCGCTAGGGAAGAAATCGATCGTTGTATTGTGATATCACTCAAATTACCCTAATAACTGGTTACTCTCTCAAACAAGAGGTTCACTTGTAGTACTTAGGGATCGAATCACGAGGAGCTAGGGAACCAATTAAATCTAATTTATTATAAGCCTAGGTTATGAATTTAATAATTAAAAGACAGAATTAAAACCTGACAATTTGGATTAGTCAGAACTGTCGTTCTACTAATGAGAATTGAGGGGTTTTGGAGCTTTAGAGAAAGGAGCTAGATCTAGGGTTTTTATTCAGGTTAAAAAGATTATAATTCTATAGGTGCAGACAGTTGTTTGCATGATACATCAGAGCTCAACACATTAATAACAAGTCCATCAGCTTCCGCATGTTTGGAAACAAGTCTATTAACTATAACTAGGGATCCAACAAGGCTGACCCGATTAAAGGACATCAGATCAAAAGAAGCGTCGATCGTTTATTATTAACTAATATTGATCGTTACGCCTTTCGCCCAGTCGATCGATTATCCTAGAGAGATATCGATCGACGCGCTTGTAGTTAAGCTCTACGAGCGAGTTGAATAAGGCTCACTTAAGTATTATTAGATTAGTTATCACTAAACCTAACAATAGATAGCTTGACAAGATAAGTTCGGGGTAGTGTTGTATGAGAATGCTCAATACATCCTAATTTCTAAATTCAGGTTTCTAGGTGACAGTCTCATAGAAACAAGCATTAAGAACAATCCTAATCAATAAGTATCACAGCTAACAATCTATAGTTGGGGCTAATCCCCTTAACCTAATTAAACCCTAAATCTAACAAGAGAATTACTCAGACATGGCTAAGTAAAACATAACACAAAGGTAGTAAATAAATTGCATAGATATAAAAGATAGAAGTAATGGAGTTCCAATCACAAATCTCTCTATAATCTTCTCTCCAAACCTATGAATGTAAGTAACCTTTAGTGGTGAAAACAAGAATACAAGAAAGCTCTCTTTGCCCTAAACACTTTGGCAAAGTATAAGTACTAAGGTAAACTAGGGTTTAAAACTCGTCAGGGGTAAACTGGTAAATAGGTGAAGGCGTGGGCTTCAAATCGTCTGAATCACGTAATGGATTTTTGTTCCTTCCGTGTAGATCGATGCCACAATATGTGCATCGATCGATTGTTATCTCTCTGTGTCGACCTCTAGCAAGGGTCGATGGTGATTTCTCCATTTATGCTCCAAAATGCTCCAAAGACTTCACTTTTCCCCAAATTACTCATGAACCTATAAATATGCTAATATGCTATATAGTATAATAAATAGTTATAAAAATACTTATATACCAAGGCTAAAAGAGGGTTAAATCCATGGTATATCAACTCTCCCAGACTTACCCTTTTGCTTGTCCTCAAGCAAAACAAACTGGTAGTCTCTCTGAAAGAGGTTTGAAAACAGCAGGGATTCACAGACTTTAAACATTGAAATCATAACTCCTATTTTATTGCAACCCACATCTATGAATTCCCTATCACAAAAGAACATTATGCAATATCCTAGCTTAGCAACCAAATTCAACTATCCAGCAACTTAGCAAATATTTATCTATCATTCCCCTTAGCTAACTTCATTTCTTAACATAAAAAATGTGTAAGCTTTACCTTGGGAGTATTGATCACAGAATGTATAGATTCTTACTCAAACAGGTGTCTGAGTAACAAGTAATCATATCCTAGTTTCTCTCTACATCTTTCTTCTCTGAATCTTTTTAACCCAACCCCAATGAATCAGAGATGGATGTTCAGTCCATCCTGACCATCTTGTTGGTTTTATTCTTTTTCTTTTGACAACGATGTAGGCAAATAATGGGATCCTTTGTAATTTACCTCTCCCTCGCCTCCATAGAAGTGTGATCATTCCATAAAATTTAGAATAATGTGGTCAAAGGTAATTTACCTATCCCTCTAAACCACAGGAAATCATTTCAATCTTTTTCTTTTTCTAGATGCTGAAGAGAGAGCAGAAGGAAACCAAAAGTTTACAGATTTGTACCTTACAGATCAGAAGGAGGATTCTAATCCAGTGTATCTCAAGCCTCAAGACAAGCGATTTGTGTCAGGTGTAGCGTTGGAGGTTAGTTTCGGTTCCTTCAGACAATCTAAGCAAGTGTGTATGTTGATAGGTTGATCCACTTTAGCATCTTAGTACTATAGGTGACAAGTAAATCTAGAATGGTGCTAAAAGATTTGTTAGACCTCATGTAAAAATCAAAAGTTCATCCCGCTTTTAAGTTAAAGATTAAAAAATTTTGAAAAAAATTAAATAAGACTTAAAAAGAACTAAATAAACGTCAGTAAAACATCCCCCAGACTTAAATTACATTGTCCCAATGTAACTCAGCCGGATGGATGAAAAAAAATGTAAATCAAAATAACTGAATGTAACGAGAAAGAACGATATACCTGACCGTACTCTAAATAGATTGATGTGTATGAATCGCATCGGTCGTCATTGATGTTACCCTGTCGATCTTTGTCGAAATATCCGTGTCGGTCGATAGGAGGCAATCGTTCTACTCGGATCTTTTTTTTACGAAAATATAAGAAAAATACCTAATTAGTGGGTTGCCTCCCACTCAGCGTTTTGTTATAGTCTTTAAGCTTGATTTTGGAGGTGTTTGAGCTAGTGTGTCGAGAAGCAACTACTAGTTGGAAAACAAGTATCAACATCTTTTATGTTCATTCTGAACCAAGTAGCTATGAAACTTCTTGTGGCGTCATCTCCTCTAGTCCATCTGTCATCCATTTTAGAAACTGCATCTGAGATCTTCTGTAGTCTATCTTCTAGGCATTCAATGCTGAAACCGTGTCTCCCAATCTTATCAAGGGCATATGCTGAGAAATCTTGAAGTTCCTTGTGCATTGAATTATATGGATCTGCAGAATTCGTGTCGATTGATCCGACTAATGAAGCATCGATCGTCTCTGGTGTAGCCCTGTCGATCGTTTGCTTTTCTCCCTTTTCGATCGATATCGATGTCTCGTGATGACTTGCAAGTTGTCTCTGAATTGCTTTTACCTCCTTTTGCAGACATTGATTCTCGGATCTTAATCCACTGATGCTGATGTTGAAGGGGAAGTAGACATCATCACACCTTCAGTCGAGTCTGTCCTCCACGGTATTCAGACCTCTGAAAATGCTGTCAACGATGTGATCTACTTCTGATCTTGTGTAGAACTTTGGTATTGGTAAATTCCGGTTATCGATCGATTTGTGGTAGCATCTATCGATCGATATCGAGCCTGCAAAGTGAAAATTGGTCTGATTTTGGATGGCATCGAGCTCTTGCTCAATTTTACTCATCTGAATATCTAATCTGATTAAGTGTAGTCTATTCGGGGGGATGAACGGGTAATTCATCTCCTCTTAGCAAGTGCTTAGTCTTTCCTCCAATGTTGTGAATCGTGCGTCGATCGATGCGTGCTTCTCAGTATCGATCGGTGTTGACTCGTCTTGTCGCTTCTTCTCCTTCTCAAGGAGCATATCTATGTTCTTCTGCATGAACTCCATCTTGGAACTCAACCAGTTCACATTTTTTTTGAGGGGGTCGTACAATTCGTTGATCTTGGCGGTTAGATAGCCTTCCTCCCAATGATTCATCTTTCCCTCCAGCATGTTAACTTCAGCATGGTTGGTTTGTTGTTGTTGACGTGTATCGATCGATGCATCATGGGTAACGTCGATCGATGCGGCGGCGTCTTCTTTATCTCCTCATTGTTCTCCCAACTCGTCCAGTTCTCCCTGTATCTCATCCAATCTAGAGTTCAGCCAATCTACATGTGTATCCAAGGGGTAGTAGATGTTTTCTATCCTCTCATGCATATCTTCTACAGTCTTCTCCTGAGATCCACAAATCCCATATACCATCTCGTCTATCTCATCCTTTGGGTAGATCTCTGGTACAAGTTGGGTTCTTGTGAACGATGCTTCGTGTTCAGGAAGACAGAAGTAGTTGTGCTCTCCCATGGATGCCCTTGTCAAAAGGCTTCTAATATCATCCCTTGAGATATGGATTATATCACCGTTGATTCCTCTGGCATATCTGAACTCATCTCTGTAGACGCCATACTCGTCTTTCTTCGCTCAGTGTAGCCCTTTTCTATGTAGACGGTTGTGGTTGTGTACGGATTGTTCTGGGTCATTGTTGGTCGATGGCTGGTGGGGTATATCAATCGTCGGGTATGTCTTACCGTCGATAGCTATTTGCCTTCCTCTGTCATGCGACGGCGGAAAGGATTGGCTGCTAGGTCGAGTGGTCATCTGAAGAATGTCTGCGATGTCTTCTCTGGATACTTGGATAAACCTTCCATCCATGGCTTGTACGTTTCCCTCTGGACCCTTGAAAACACCAAAATCATCTCTAGTGAGATAAATAGGATGGACATAGTATTGACTAGAAAAGGAGTTAGGGTTAGAGTTCAGATAGATCGATTTAGAGCTGTCCATGTCAATCGACGGCGTCTGAGCACTGGCGGCTGTTGTTTGATTAGTTGCTGCACTTCTATAAATCTCATGAGGGAGATTGTATCATGATCCTCTCATTCTCTGCCTTGATATGGTTTTAGGGCTTTGCATCTTGTCTACTTCTTTGGTGTGAAGAAATCTTGTATATGCAAGGTCTCTTGTATACCATTCTCTTGCCTTTTTTTGAATTGGAACTTTTCCAAATCTTCGGAAGTCTTTCCTGTCCTTAATATCGATCGCGGCGGCATACGGAAAATTGATCGATGGACGTGTCCATTTTGCTGATTGGGGTGACGTGTCGATTGATAGGGTAGTATTCTTGTCGATCGATTTTGAAGCTTGTGTTTTGTAGGAACCTTCCATGAGCTTATCTTCTTCAAGGATAGCATGAATCTCGAAGGTGCGTTCCTCGTCATAATCCTCATCATGAACTTCCTCATGCCTATCATAGGTTGATGAGATGTCAATAGTAAAACTTTCGTGGAAACCACTGTCTGCCCAGCTGCCTATGGAAAATTTTTCCTGAGATCGGTTAAATGTATTGCGAAGCTAGGGTAGCAGTGATTCAGTAGGGTTTCGCGCGTATGGTGCATGTCGATCGATGCGTTTGTTGCACAATCGGTCGCCTCCATGTGAGCTGTGTCGGTTGACGTCTGCGTGTGCCCGTCGATTGATCCTGTGTATTCGGTTTCGTATTCAGCTCCAGAATGGCACGCTGCGGTGGATATGTGATTTTCTCCAGTCTCTAATAAGTTTACCTTCTGTTTGAAAACACAAACAAGGTCATAAAAAACGTTCTCATTGACTAGAGTTAAGCATAAGCTGTTTTCTTTCATGTCCCAAATTGCTCCCACAGTGGCTAGGAATGCTCTTCCAAGTAGGAGGGATGAATTCCAATTAAGCTTGATGTCTAGGGCATGAAAATCTAGAGGAACTATTGTTTTACCAATTAGCACCTCAAGATCTTTGATGATACCTCCTGAGTTCTTTTGAGAATAATCCACGAAAGTGAATGATTCTTCTGAAAGTTCCACTTTCAGACCCAGCTGGTCTGCCATAACCTTTGGGAAGATGTTAACTGATGCTCATGTGTCACATAAAGCATGTGGGAAATCGATACCTTTTACCTGACATGGTATGAAAATTTCCCAGGATCACTCTTCTTCTTGAGTGTTGTGATTCCTCAATTCATCCGGTCTCTAACTTGATGAAACAATCTCCTAATGTCCTCCTCAGTCTCCTTTGTTTCTCTGAAGAACATCCACAATCTGTGGGTGAAGTAGGCCTCTTCAAAAGGTTTGTCTATTGGAATCTTGAGGATTCTCTTAGTAAAACCATCCATCTCCTTACTATTAGGCTCTCTCTTAAGATGTTTAGGAACCTTTTCTTTTCGTTTCCTTAGTGTTCTCCCTGTGGTATCTTTATCAACTTCCATTGGCTCCTTTGAAGTATCTGAAGGATTACTAGTAATGTCAGGTAGGTGAGGTGATGGTTTGGTTGGTGGTTTTCGCGTTTCAAGCCATACCAAGTTGACGGGTGGTAATTGTACTTGGCAAGTAGGTGTCTCGTGTCGATCAACATTGCCTGTAGTGTGTCGACCGTCGCCTATACATGCTGGTGATCGATGCATGGCTCTAAGTATTGATCGAGTGAAGGCCTGTATGGGTTGGGCGGAAGTGGTTTTGAAGCTGCAAATTCCTCATGCGTGTGGATCTTAACTATTTTACGTCCCGTTGGTGATTCGTCGAAGCAAATTGTTCGAAGCAGAGGAAGTTGTCCCGATCGATCCAGCTCACAAATCGGTGATCGATGCACATAATTATGCGTCGATCGATGCACATAATTATGCGTCGATCGATACGAGGCTGTTTTGTAATGATCAGGCGAGTGTTCATCTTCAGAACTGTTACCTTGCAGCTTCTCATTCTTCACCACCTGCCAGAAGTCATCATCCACTATGGCATTGATGTGGTGTTTGCCTGCTTCATCCCCTGCCTCTTTATTTAAGGCTTCTTGCCTTTTCAGAGCTTCTCCAATCTGTACCACTTGCATGTCAAGCTTCTTCACTTGAGTTCCTAGTGTCTCAATCTTGGTGTTCAGATTGGTGTACAGAGCATCTATCTTCCCATTAAAATCTTCAGTCAGCTTCTGCTGTCCCTCAAGAAATTGGTCAAGCAAAGCTTCAACCTTGCTATCTTTATTTTGTGGTGGATTCTGGTAATAAGAGTTGCCATTGCTCCTGTTGTTGCTGTAGGGTTTCTGATATTGTGAGTTCTGGTTGTAGGTATTCCTCTGATGATTACCACTGAATTTCATGTTACCATCTTGATTTCCAAACCTCTAAAATCCAGTCCCTCAAATGTAGTTCACATCCTCTTCAAACTCATCATCTACAGCTTCTGCTTCCTCAGCTGAGCAGACTTGCTTTCTAAGTAGCTTGTTGACCACATCCAACTTAGCTTTCAGCTCCTCTTATTTCCCACTCCCTATAGCTGCATCAGATCTTTTGGAGTCAGTGTTTTTGGTGCTACTACTGTTGGCAAAGTTTTCTATGAGTCTCACAGCTGTCTCTAGGTTCCTGGTGTTGAAGTTTCCTTCACTTGCTGTATCAAGAGCCATCTGATACCTCAAATCAATACCTCTATAAAAGGTACTAAGCAGTTGTACCTCATTGAACCCATGGTGTGGACAGTCTCGCTGATAGAACTTGAATCTAATCCATGAGTCTTTAAGAGACTCACTGGGCTTCTGTGTGAATGTAGCAATCTTGCTTCTAAGTTCTTCAGCAAGCGCTTCATCGAAGAAGTTAAGTAGAAACGCATTCTTGCTGTCCACCCAGGATCTAAGAGATCTTGGTGGTAGCTGCTTGAGCCAGTAGGAAGCTTCTCCAGCTAGTGAGTGTTGGAAGAGCTTGCATATAAGGTAGTCCTCAGGGATTCCCTTTACTCTAATGGCAGCAATAAGATCCTCGAACTTCTCAAGATGGTCCATAGGATGCTCATGGGGTAACCCAAAGTAGGGTTGCTGTCCCACAAGTGTGTAGTACTGTGGCTTCAACTCAAGATCGTTCTTCTGAATATCTGGAAGTTGGATGGCTGACCTGTTGGCATAGTATTGATCTGGACGGTTATAGTCTGCCAAGGTCTTTGGTTGAGTAGCTTCTGCAGCTTCAGTATTCGAATCAGGGATCACAATCCCCTGATCATCAAGTCTCTAACCTGCAGCATTACGTAGATGACCATCTTGGTCATGCAGGTCTCTGTTTTCGTCGGCTATAAGGATCAAAATCGCAACCATGTCTCGCGGCTTAGTATCAGTCGATGTATGAGGTCCGGTATTGGTTGATGTCCAGAAAAATTGGTCGATGCAGATGTTGGTTTGTCGAGCGATGTAGAAGCGGATGCGGTTGACGTTGGTTGGAGGATGTCGGTCGATGTACGAAGTGTACCGTCGATCGATGCAGAACGGTTCTCTTTGTGGATTTAACGTTCCAAGCTAGCTGGATCCTCTGAGAATAGCAATTGTCCTTACTTGTTGCTTCTAGTACTGCTTGGGATGTACCTGAAAATCAAAGAAAAAGAAAATTATCAGAAAGGGGGTTATAAAGAAAATAAACCTAGAATTGCAAAAATTAAATCTAATTGTGATCAAAGCTCCCGGCAACAGCACCAAATTTGATATCACTCAAATTACCCTAGTGAGTGGTTACTCTCTCAAGCAAGAGATTCACTTGTAGTACTTAGGGATCAAATCACGAAGAGCTAGGTAACCAATTAAATTTAATTTATTATAAGACTAGGTTATGAATTTAATAATTAAAAGACAGGATTAAAAGTTGACAATTTAGATTAGTCAGAACTGTCGTTCAACTAATGAGAATTGAGGGGTTTTGGTGCTTTAGAGAAAGGAGCTAGATCTAGGGTTTTTATTCAGGTTAAGAATATTGTAATTCTATAGGTGCAGACAGTTGTTTGCATGATACATCAGAGCTCAACACATTAAGAAAAAGTCCATCAGGTTCCGCATGTTTGGAAATGAGTCTATTAACTATAACTACAGATCCAACAAGGCCGACCCGAATAAAGGACGTCATATCAAAAGAAGCGTTGATCGATTATTATTAACTAATATTGATTGTAACGCCTTTCGCCCTGTCAATCGATTATCCTAGAGAGATATCGATCGACACACTTGTAGTTAAGCTTTACGTGCGAGTTGAATAAGGCTCACTTAAGTATTATTAGATTACTTATCACTAAACCTAACAATAGATACCTTGACAGGATAGGTTCGGGGTAGTGATGTATGAGAATGCTCAATACATCCTAATTCCTAAATTCAGGTTTCTAAGTGACAATCTCATAGAAACAAGCATTAAGAACAATCCTAATCAATAAGTATCACAACTAGCAATCCATAGTTGGGGCTAATCCCCTTAAACTATTTAAACCCTAAATATAACAAGAGAATTATTCAGACATGGCTAAGTATAACAGAACACAAAGGTAGTAAATAAATTGCATAGATATAAAAGATAGAAGTAATGGAGTTCCAATCAAAAATCTCTTTATGATCTTCTCTCCAAACCTATGAATCTAAGTAACCTTTAGTTGTGAAAACAAGAATACAAGAAAGATCTCTTTGCCCTAAACACTTTGGCAAAGTATAAGTACTAAGGTAAACTAGGGTTTAAAACTCGTCAGGGGTAAACTGGTAAATAGGTGAAGGTGTGGCTTCAAGTAGGCTGAATCACGTATTAAAATGAAGAAGAAAAATGCTAGTGATGGAGTTCACACTGGCATGTCTCAGCAAAAGGGGTGTAACTTCCTAACCATGAAAAATTTGACCATGAAACCAACTTCCCTATATTTTACACTCATCAAGGGCACGCGGCGAATTAGAATCAGTCCAAAAGGAGTTATGGTTTGGAAGTTACACCAGTTACAAGCCGTAGGTATTATGCTGTAACTATAGCGGCTTGTTGCAGCGGCATGAGAAGACCGCTATGCTTGAAGAGCTTGAGTCTCTGCTCTGCAGCGGCCTAGTGTGGCTTAGTGTGGCCGCTAGCGGCCTGTCATAGCGGGAAGAGAAGCCGCTGTGAGACATAGCGGGCTGGTGTAGCGACCCAATGAAGTCGCTATGCTCGAGATGATTTGTCTAGAGTAACTTGGAAGGCAAAAGAGCTATGAGGCTTACTCAGCTCAACCTGAGCACGCCTAAGAAGGCTTCTAGAAGGGGATTTGAAGTTCAAATGTGGATCTACAAGTTCAAATTCAAATTGGAGTTGATGGGAGTGGATATTACTATTCCAAACCCAATTATGATGTTCTTGTCTCCTTGTCCCCTCTCTTGCAAGTTTAAAACTCTATATATGTCTTGTATTCTGATTCTGAATGAAGCAAGCAATAAGAACAAGTTTCTCTATCTAAATTCGTGCCTCTCTCTCTCTTACTTGTGTTTAAACAATATTTACAATGTAAGGAGTTAAGCATCATGGTTTAGAGGCAGGCTGCCTTAGCTCTTCCTCTCTTAAGGCAGCCTAATACTTGTCAAATTCAATCTAAACTCTTTTTTATATTCTCTTAAACTCTAGCTTACTGATTCTAATTATTATTCTTCTTAAGTGAACAAACTGAAAGTGTTGTGTCACTTCATAAGGATAGATTCATACTAGAGAGTTTAATTCTTGTTCTTGTATCAATCTCACAGCCACTTCATCTCTTTAGATTAAGATGGTGTGTAGATTATTTTTGCTGAGAGGATTCAATCACAAGTTGATTGTCTCTTCCATTCTTGAAGAGTGAGTTCATGTTGTTAGCTATTCTTAGCATTTTCTAACATGGTATCAGAGCCTTGTTGCTCTCCTTGGGATGAACTCACTTTTTTGTCGATTTTCTTCAATCTGAAACTCTCTCTCTCACTTTAAAATTCGTTTTGAGGAGCTATGTGGCTAGGATTCAAAACTTGGACTGTAGAGAGTTTAGATGAAGTATGTTTTCCAAAACTATGAGTTTATTCAAGATGCATGTCTTTTAAATTTTTTTTTGTTTAAATAAATGACTCTCCTCTTAGTCTCCTCATTGTTAAGCTTTTGGATAAAAGAATAAAGTCTGTTCATACCATCTTGAGGGAGGGAGAAAAGATTAAACTTGTGTCTTGAAAAACACTTGAAAAAAAAAATCGATATGTGTGTCCTTTGAAAGGATTTTGAATTCTGAAATGTATTTTAAAATTATTTTGATAAGTTCTTGATGAACTCTTGGTTTAGTAAAACCATTTTAAAAAGGTTTTAAAATCCTTAGAAAATTGTTTTTTAAATTGCTTTGCAAGATTTCTCTGGAAGAAAAGGTTTTCAAACCATTTGTGAAGAGTTTCTTTTCTTGGCCTTTATGGCCTTTGAACTTGGTTGATGGACAAAGAATTGTGTTCCATTTAACCTTTGTTCTTTCCTCCAGATATCACCTTAGTGTGATCTAATCTCTTAATGAGATAGTTGTTGTTGTTAAGGTTGCAGGAATCTCTTGAAAGGAGCATGTCCTTGTATCCATGTAATGAAAGCTGGTTGAGAAGTCATTGCCTCTCCAGAATTGGTGATCAACCATGAAAGCCTTAGATCTGTGGTTTGATGTTTTGCTCAGCCATAGAACCATGAAGGTCATGGACTGAAGATGCTTCCGCTTATACTCTCCATCTCACAATCATCCACTGTACTCTTGGTTATATCTAATTCACTTTAATTACTTATATTTCTCCCATTTTACATTGTCATTCACTCTCTTTGGCACTCTTGGAACTTCCAGAAGCGTGAGTGTGCCCTCACTAGGAAGTTCCACCACTGATTTTGTCTTTGATGTTCTAAGTTCACAGATTCAAATGACTGATATGATCATAGTCTCATTGAGACATGAAGTTAAATGTGTGGGCACAGAACATATCTGAAGTTAGAACAGATTGCCCCAGCTTGAAGAACAGTGTGTGAAGAGTCTGGTGGAAAGCGATGGATCAGCTTGACAGAAGGAGTCTCTTGCCTGGAGGTGCAAGCGCATACTGAAGTTAGAACCAATGGAGGCCTTTTTGGGTGAAGTTGATGGATCAGCTCAGATGTGACTGGTTCTCTCCCAGTTTGATCATGGACCATGTCATGGATCATTCTACTAATACTTTGGTTACTCATTCTCTCACTCTCTTGTTACTCATTCACTTACTCTATGGTTACTTATTCACTGGTTACTTTACTTAAATCATTGGGATCAGAATTGGTGAGTTACCAAGGTCTGATCCTAGTGAGTGTAGTCTAATTCTTGTTGGAGTTTGAGTGGTGTTTCAGGTACACAAGTGTTGTCTCTGTTCATCACCAGTCCAAGACAAAGAATAAGGACATTGTCCATGCTGATCAGAGCCTACACATGATGTATATTCATGTCAATCCAGAGCCTACACATGATGTACATTCCTGACCATGGAGAGATGTTTTGTGTGTGCGGAACTGGTTGAAGAAGCGCAGCCTGTTTGGGTGTTGAGCTCCTGGTTCAAAAGACTTACAAGGGGCAGTGGAGAAGAGACTAAGGGAGGAACCGGTTGACTTAAGCGCAGCTGTAGGGGTGATGCGCTCCTGGTTTTGAAAACTCATTGTTGCTCATTTCCAAGCTTGATCCTTCACTTATTCTCTCTAGAAGGGGATTTGAAGTTCAAATGTGGATCTACAAGTTTAAATTCAAATTGGAGTTGATGGGAGTGGATATTACTATTCCAAACCCAATTATGATGTTCTTGTCTCCTTGTCCCCTCTCTTGCAAGTTTAAAACTCTATATATGTCTTGTATTCTGATTCTGAATGAAGCAAGCAATAAGAACAAGTTTATCTATCTAAATTCGTGGCTCTCTCTCTCTTACTTGTGTTTAAACAATATTTACAATGTAAGGAGTTAAGCATCATGGTTTAGAGGCAGGCTGCCTTAGCTCCTCCTCTCTTAAGGCAGCCTAATACTTGTCAAATTCAATCTAAACTCTTTTTTATATTCTCTTAAACTCTAGCTTACTGATTCTAATTCTTATTCTTCTTAAGTGAACAAACTGAAAGTGTTTTGTCACTTCATAAGGATAGATTCATACTAGAGAGTTTAATTCTTGTTCTTGTATCAATCTCACAGCCACTTTAT
Organism: Moricandia arvensis; assembly: GCA_905132765.1. Taxonomy (NCBI): domain Eukaryota; kingdom Viridiplantae; phylum Streptophyta; class Magnoliopsida; order Brassicales; family Brassicaceae; genus Moricandia; species Moricandia arvensis. Next base: position 112,636 of record CAJHQP010000246.1, on the reverse strand, counting down.
CTCTTTAGATTTAGATGGTGTGTAGATTATTTTTGCTGAGAGGATTCAATCACAAGTTGATTGTCTCTTCCATTCTTGAAGAGTGAGTTCATGTTGTTAGCTATTCTTAGCATTTTTAACATGGTATCAGAGCCTTGTTGCTCTCCTTGGGATGAACTCACTTTTTTGTCGATTTTCTTCAATCTGAAACTCTCTCTCTCACTTTAAAATTTGTTTTGAGGAGCTATGTGGCTAGGATTCAAAACTTGGACTGTAGAGAGTTTAGATGAAGTATGTTTTGCAAAACTATGAGTTTATTCAAGATGCATGTCTTTTAAATTTTTTTTTGTTTAAATCAATGACTCTCCTCTTAGTCTCCTCATTGTTAAGCTTTTGGATAAAAGAATAAAGTCTGTTCATACCAGCTTGAGGGAGGGAGAAAAGATTAAACTTGTGTCTTGAAAAACACTTGAAAAAAAAAATCGATATGTGTGTCCTTTGAAAGGATTTTTAATTCTGAAAAGTATTTTAAAATTATTTTGATAAGTTCTTGATGAACTCTTGGTTTAGTAAAACCATTTTAAAAAGGTTTTAAAATCCTTAGAAAATTGTTTTATAAATTGCTTTGCAAGATTTCTTTGGAAGAAAAGGTTTTCAAACCATTTGTGAAGAGTTTCTTTTCTTGGCCTTTATGGCCTTTGAACTTGGTTGATGGACAAAGAATTGTGTTCCATTTAACCTTTGTTCTTTCCTCCAGATATCACCTTAGTGTGATCTAATCTCTTAATGAGATAGTTGTTGTTGTTAAGGTTGCAGGAATCTCTTGAAAGGAGCATGTCCTTGCATCCATGTAATGAAAGCTGGTTGAGAAGTCATTGCCTCTCCAGAATTGGTGATCAACCATGAAAGCCTTAGAGCTGTGGTTTGATGTTTTGCTCAGCCATAGAACCATGAAGGTCATGGACTGAAGATGCTTCCGCTTATACTCTCCATCTCACAATCATCCACTGTACTCTTGGTTATATCTAATTCACTTTAATTACTTATATTTCTCCCATTTTACATTGTCATTCACTCTCTTTGGCACTCTTGGAACTTCCACAAGCGTGAGTGTGCCCTCACTAGGAAGTTCCACCACTGATTTTGTCTTTGATGTTCTAAGTTCACAGATTCAAATGATTGATATGATCATAGTCTCATTGAGACATGAAGTTAAATGTGTGGGCACAGAACATATCTGAAGTTAGAACAGATTGCCCCAGCTTGAAGAACAGTGTGTGAAGAGTCTGGTGGAAAGCGATGGATCAGCTTGACAGAAGGAGTCTGTTGCCTGGAGGTGCAAGCGCATACTGAAGTTAGAACCAATGGAGACCTTTTTGGGTGAAGTTGATGGATCAGCTCAGATGTGACTGGTTCTCTCCCAGTTTGATCATGGACCATGTCATGGATCATTCTACTATTACTTTGGTTACTCATTCTCTCACTCTCTTGTTACTCATTCACTTACTCTATGGTTACTTATTCACTGGTTACTTTACTTAAATCATTGGGATCAGAATTGGTGAGTTACCAAGGTCTGATCCTAGTGAGTGTAGTCTAATTCTTGTTGGAGTTTGAGTGGTGTTTCAGGTACACAAGTGTTGTCTCTGTTCATCACCAGTCCAAGACAAAGAATAAGGACATTGTCCATGCTGATCAGAGCCTACACATGATGTATATTCCTGTCAATCCAGAGCCTACACATAATGTACATTCCTGACCATGGAGAGATGTTTTGTGTGTGCGGAACTGGTTGAAGAAGCGCAGCCTGTTTGGGTGTTGAGCTCCTGGTTCAAAAGACTTACAAGGGGCAGTGGAGAAGAGACTAAGGGAGGAACCGGTTGACTTAAGCGCAGCTGTAGGGGTGATGCGCTCCTGGTTTTGAAAACTCATTGTTGCTCATTTCCAAGCTTGATCCTTCACTTATTCTCTCTAGAAGGGGATTTGAAGTTCAAATGTGGATCTACAAGTTCAAATTCAAATTGGAGTTGATGGGAGTGGATATTACTATTCCAAACCCAATTATGATGTTCTTGTCTCCTTGTCCCCTCTCTTGCAAGTTTAAAACTCTATATATGTCTTGTATTCTGATTCTGAATGAAGCAAGCAATAAGAACAAGTTTATCTATCTAAATTTGTGGCTCTCTCTCTCTTACTTGTGTTTAAACAATATTTACAATGTAAGGAGTTAAGCATCATGGTTTAGAGGCAGGCTGCCTTAGCTCTTCCTCTCTTAAGGCAGCCTAATACTTGTCAAATTCAATCTAAACTCATTTTTATCTTCTCTTAAACTCTAGCTTACTGATTCTAATTCTTATTCTTCTTAAGTGAACAAACTGAAAGTGTTTTGTCACTTCATAAGGATAGATTCATACTAGAGAGTTTAATTCTTGTTCTTGTATCAATCTCACAGCCACTTTATCTCTTTAGATTTAGATGGTGTGTAGATTATTTTTGCTGAGAGGATTCAATCACCAGTTGATTGTCTCTTCCATTCTTGAAGAGTGAGTTCATGTTGTTAGCTATTCTTAGCATTTTCTAACATCACGTAATGGTCTTTTGTTCCTTCCGTGTCGATCGACGCCACAAGATGTTCATCGATCGATTGTCATCTCTCCGTGTCGACCTCTAGCAAGGGCTGATATCAGCTTCGGATGAATTCTCCATTTATGCTCCAAAGACTTCACTTTCTCCCAAATTACTCCTAAACCTATCTATATGCTAATATGTTATATAGTATAATAAATAGTTATAAAAATACTTATATACCATGGCCAAAAGAGGTTTAAATCCATGGTATATCATATTGAGAGTAAAATCGATCGACACAAAGTTAATGACGAACCGCTTGTCGAGAAGCATTATCGCGCTAGACCCCCTTTCGCTCCAGCAAAATCGAAATCCAAAAAGGAGCGAGAGAGAACCATCTGTCAGGGAATAATGGAAGAGACCAACGTAACTTTTCCGCTTAAAGACGCCGTATATTTGGTTCCAGCCTTACAAAGATGTGTAATGTTTACAAACCCTCGAGGTTCGGAACGGGACGTAATGGTGGTTTCATGGGAAGGAAGCGCCATAATACAAGAACCAATCAAACAAGATGACCCTGGTAGTTTTGTCTTAGATTGTAGGATATAGGATGTGTGTTTCCCCCGCTCTCTCTGTGACCTTGGTTGTAGCATAAATCTCATGCCGCATTCTATTGCACTTTCCTTGGGTTATAACAATTTCACACCGACCCCAATAACCCTAATTCTGGCAGATAGGTCTGTCAGGGTGCCAGAGGGAATATTGGAAGATATACCCGTAAAGGTCAATTATTGCTACATACCAACTGATTTTGTTGTTCTTAAGTACAAGCAAGAGCCAAAAGACCCCTCATTTTGGGTAGACCTTTCCTCGCCACTGCTGGAGCTATTATCAGCGTTAAAGAAGGACGGATATGTTTAAACGTCGGAGACATCCAAATGAGCTTCGACATAGAAAAATTTGTCAAACGTCCCCTGATCGATAGCCAATCGTTCTCTGTAGAATAAGTCCTTGGGCTCTTTGATAAGTCATACACTGATGTCCACGCTGACGATTTAGAAAATGACACATCCACTAGTTCTGAAAAAGATCTATTTAGTTTATATAGTAGGGAGGATGATTACGCACACTTGATGGATGCTAGTGTGGTACCTGAACAGCTGAAGAAGATGATCCTGAGATACAAACTAATCACTATTTCAAAGAGAAGCTGGATCAACAGCCATTGTCATCCACCAGTTGTAGGAAAGACAAAGCACCAAAACTGGAGCTAAAACCATTACCTACTGGACTAAAGTATGCTTTCCTATTTGATAACTCCTACCCAGTTATTGACAACGCCAATCTAACCAATGCTGAGCTTGCGCTTTTATTAAGCAAACTGCGCAAACACAAGAAGGCCATCAGATACTCGCTTGATGACATTCCTGGTATTTCGCCTGACCTCTGCATGCACCGAATACACTTGGAAGATGATTCCAAAAAATCCGTGGAACAGCAGAGAAGGTTGAACCTGAACCTTAAGGAAGTTGTAAAAAAAGGAAATTATAAAGCTTCTTGATGCTGGAGTCATTTATCTGATTTTGGACAGCGAGTGGGTAAGCCCGTGCATGTTGTACCTAAGAAGGGATGACTGTGACTGGACATCGGATGTGTATCGATTATAGGAAGCTGAACGCTGCAACTAGGAAGGACCATTTTCCCTTACCTTTCATCGATAAAATGTTGGAAAGACTAGCTAATCACCAGTATTACTGTTTTCTTGATGGATATTCTGGGTTCTTCCAAATTCCCATACATCCTGACAATTAAGAAATTACTACCTTTACATGCCCCTATGGGACATTCGCATATCGTAGGATGCCCTTCAGCCTTTGCAATGCTCCTGCAACTTTCCAACAATGTATGATGTCAATTTTCACGGATATGATCGAAGACTGTATGGAAGTATTCATGGATGTTTTCTCCGTCTATGGATCAAGTTTCGGAAATTGTCTTGATAATTTGTGCAAGGTTCCCGCCAGATACGAAGAAAAGAACCTCGTGCTAAATTGGGAAAATTGCCACTTCAAGGTCAATTATGGCATTGTTTTAGGACACAAAGTCTCTGCTGCTGGTATAGAGGTAGACCGAGCTAAAATTGAAGTAATGACAGGTTTCCAGCACCCACAAACGTCAAAGATGTTAGGAGTTTTCTCAGGCATGCAGGATTCTATAGGAGATTTATAAAAGATTTCAGCAAAATTGCTAGACCTCTCACTGCACTCCTGTGCAAAGAAGTCAAATTTGACTTTACTCAGGGCTGCATGAAAGCATTCAAAGAGATAAATATATCTCTTATATCTGCGCCCATCGTTCAAGCTCCAGATTGGAGTTTACTGACAGGTGTGTTGTTATGCTACTTATCAAATTAAACCTTAATACTTTAACACACAAAATAATACTCTTGCCAAGAGAGATCAGGTGTAGTACTTAGGGATCGAATCCACAAGGAGCGTGGAGCACACAATAGACTTTAGATATTAAGATTAAGCTAGGCAATCAATATTAAAACAGTAAATAATAAACAAGTAGGCAGGTGATGGGTTTGTAAACAATAAAATAAAATAGCTAGAGCAGGGATTTATCAATCAACGGATTCAAAACATAAATCAAGGATGTTAAGAAATTTATAGCTTCAACTCTAGAACTCGAATTCAATAAGCAAGTAATGCAGCTTTCGCATGCAAAAAGAGAATAAGTATCGTTCGACGCCAATGGTTGGGTGTCGATCGACGCGTCTTCAGACAAGCAATAAGCACAGATCGATATTATTCAATTAAAACCCTAGATCAACTCTCGTTTGCATCTAGGTATCTAATCCAGCAGGGTTCAGGTTCCGTTAATTGATTGCACTTTCGTGCCTCTCAATTTTCCTATGATTCTAGGTTCAAGTATTACAAGCCACCCTGGTGTAGAGATCCATAGATAACTTAGGAATCCTATTTGATTATCAGTTTGACATTAAGAACATGAAATCCCTAAACCTAGCAAGATGATTACTCAGACATAGAAGCAATAACACAAATCAAAGTCTGAATAATAATAGATATAAATCAATATAAAACCAAAGGTGTTCCAAGCAATCTCTGAAGGATAATTGATCTTCTCTCCAAACCTAAGACAATAATATAAAGCTTAAAACATAAAAGGAGGCATGAACATAAACTCAGCCTAACAATGGCTTATAAACTCTAAAATTAGGGTTAAACTCGTGCAGGGGTAGTTTGGTAACTTGGGGAAGCTTCTGGGCTTAAGTCAGTCTCAAAATATTTCGGGCCTATCTTCTAGGGTTCCCGTCGTTCGACGCCAAGGCTGTGGCGTCGATCGCGCTCCGTCATCTCTTCGACAGCTTTGTCTGGCGAGGCAGACAGACCATTTTTCAGTAAAACGGACATAACTTTATATCTAACCAATTGATTGACCTCAAACCAGTTGCATTGGAAAGATAACTCAAATCTCTATCTTGTTTCAAAAGATGAGCCAAATCTCAAGGTGGGAATGTCTCCATCTATAGCTAAACATCTGACGCGTCGGCGCAGTTCTGCATCTCAAAAAGCTCCAGAATCACCAAAGTTCTCCAGAACGTACCTGAACCTGAAAATACTCTAAAACATATGCTAGATACATGTAATAGACTCTAAATAGGCCTGATATCATGGCATAAATGTGGTAAATATCAGGCCCTATCATTTACCTTTTGAAATAATGTGTGATGCGAGCAACTTTGCTGTGGGAGCAGTTTAAGGACAACGGAAAGATAAAAAACTTCATGCCATATATTACGCCAGCCGGACTCTCGACAAAGCAAAAAGGAATTATGCGACAACGGAAAAAGAACTGCTTTCAGGAGTCTATGCTTTTGAAAAATCCCGCCAATATTTGGTTGGTTCGCGAGTAATCGTTCACACAGATCATGCTGCTATAAAATACCTGATGCAGAAGAATGACGCCAAACCTCGTCTCATTCGATGGATCCTACTCCTGCAAGAATTCGACATAGAGACCAGAGATAAATCTGGAGTCGAAAATGGAATAGCAGATCATCTATCGCGAATCTGGGTTGAGAATTACATTCCCATCGATGATTACTTCCCTGCTGAGAACGTTGCGCAAATTGACCAATCGTTCGTCGGACAAATTGACCTTACCTCCAAAGAGAAGTCGTTAGACACTGTTAAAAAGACATCGGTCGATCCGTGTAATGACATATCGATCAACGTAACCAATGTCACGACGATCGACATGATGAATCAATCGCAAAACACACCTACAATACATGTCACTGTTGATATCGAGGTAAAAGTTGTGGGAACCAAAATTACACGGTCAATTTAGGAAAGTAAAGTAAACCATATTTTCCTAGAGATCTTTGGACAATCTGTTTATGGAGTTAGGCAAGCAATCAAACGATGAGAATTGACGAAATAACACAATAAATAAGAGTCGAAAAGTAGAACAGGAAGAAAGCAAAGGAGATCTTATTCTGATTTCAATGTATATGAGTTTTTTACAACACGTAAAGCCTCAACAGCTAGAGCCGTCTGCGAGTTTCCTACTTCTAACCTACGAGACTTGAAAAACCTAATTGAGACGTACCTTAGAAACGGGAAAACGGAAATATTCTTAATTGCATAAAATTCTAAGTATTGCTCTGGGTGCTCTCCCAATTCCTCTCTTTGCATCTTCCTCCTCGAATCCTTTATATACTCTTCTAGAGGCGGTTTTCCCTTTCCCGCTTTTGCCCTCGGTCGAATCTAACCCTTCTGGATAACTTCCTTTTTTATCCGTTCTTCGTGTTTATCTTCAGAAACTTGTAAATGGGCTGTTAGTCTCGTTTAGACCCTTGTCGGGCCAACTATTGGACTTAGGCGTTTTTACGATTTATCAAAAGAGAGTCCTCAAAACGACGTCGCTTCTTAAGAAAATCCAATTTCTTGTATACGAGGGACGACTAGAGGCGTTTAGTGAGCCGTCATTGTTTTATAAGATCTTTTCGGATTTCTGGAGAGAAAACGTATTCTTACTATATTTTCCGTAAAGTCGTGACGATGACTCCGATCGAGACAAAACAAAAGAAAGTTCGATCGTGGGTTGGAAAGAGAACTTTTGGGACAAGACGAGTTAGACACGAATTAGTTTAATTGATCCACTTCGCCTGTTAGGCAAGGTAGATGAAATCACCTCGCCAACGGGCGGAGCGAGATATATCATCGATCCACCTCGCCAGACAGGCGTGGTGATCGCATGGTCGATCGGGCAAGGTGAATCGCTTGGTCGATCCTCCTCACTTGTCCGGCGAGGTCGATCGGTCTATCTTGCCTGATGGGCAATATGGAGTAGTATTGGTGCTTGATATCCTGTTTCGAGTGTTCTAGATGATCATGTAACCTTCGTTAGGTCTTTTAGTAACTTCATATGGACCGAGAAGTATATGTATTCTTCTCGTTGATATTTATCGAGAAGTTTTAGACGTTAATTTCGTTGTAACCAATTTCGACCCCACTAGCTAGCCCCCCAGTTCGTAAGAATCGTATGTTTCTTGCGGGTGGTTTGAGCGAGTTAGGGAAGTTTGGCGAAATTGATGGATAAATGTCCTTGTCTATAAATAGGTGGAGTGAGTTCTCTAATTTCTCACTCATTTCTTTTCCCAAATATTTTAAAGAGAAATCCTCTCCAAAGTTCTAAGTGAAAGATAACACTTTTTAGTTCCAAGAACAATGTCTTTCTGAAAGAGGTCCTCTTCGAAGAACCGTCATGATCGATCGATCCCCGAGAGTTCTGTCTTGGCACTTAGTTACCTCAAGAAAAAGCTTGAGGATGAACCGATAGATCCTGAGGAGAGGGACGTGTATTGGGCGGCAATGGTTGAGAAGAAGCCCCCTTCGCGCATCGTGTGGAGTGTGCCTAAGTTCACTGCCAATCCGATCAAGGGTTGCCCGAGTATGAGTTGCCCAAATGGTCTGACGGCGATTTGAGATTCTCGCAAGATTCCTGTTACTGTCAAGTTTCGCCTCCCGACCGCGGTGGGGAAGTTGCGTAGCTATCACTAGAGGGCTACTTTACTTGCTACAAGGCCTTCCTGTTGCAATGCCACCTTTGGTTCCCTATCCTGTAGGTCATCATGCGAATCCAGGATTATTTTAGGGTGTTGATCAGCCATATCACCCCGCCCAGTCTTCCGCACATCCTAGGGATTCTCGTGTTGAGTTACGAGTTTGGTGTTACCCTGGGAGTCAATCATTTCGATGGGCTGCTCCAATGCAAAGGGAGGGGGAGCACAGTTGCGGTGAGCCGCTGTATACATTGGCAGATCGTTGATGGATTCGTGTCGAACTTTAAGTATTTGAACGAACATTTCCTTTTTATTCGTGTCGACAAGGCCTCGATCGAGGGAAGCTGCATCTCCCGGTTCCAAACTGCATGGAACCGTAGAGGTACTTTCGCACTATGCCGTGTTTATAGCTTGTTTTCGGGTTCCTTCTTGTTTATAATTCTTTGGTTTCAACAGCGGAAAACCTTAACCTGGGGTTCCCAATTGGTTTGACCGAGACGAGAGACTTACTCGTAATAGGGGAATGTTACTGGATGTCATTCTTGCCATCCTGGGTCCACTGAGCCATTGCTCTTTACCGCTCTTGGTTTGGTCCTGATCTTCCCGTGGAGTTGGAGAATAATCCGAGTGTGGATGGGTTTATCCCGGTTGCAACTTCGTCCAGGAAGGGAAAAGCAAGGCAGCAGAAAGATAAGGGAGTCATCGTCATAGACGAAGTGACGAGGAACACTTGGTGGATCTGGTCGTGGATTACCTTGCCAGGATTGCCGTGGGTATTTCCCCGAATGACCTGGATGGTTTGCTCGACACCGAGTTCTCTTTTCCTGGGGCTGGATCGAGTGAGGTCCCAGAAATTTCCGAGGTGTCTCGGATGGTGAATGGGGTAATCCGTTAATTCGAATTGTTTATCATTATTGTTTGAAAGCTTCTCCTTATTTTAAGGACTCTTTTGTAGGGACTCTTTAAGATGACCAGGGTCGCGAGCGCGAATGATCAAGAGGCTCAGATGACTACTTTCAGGGCTGAGACCCTTACAAAGGAGGTGGCCCGTTTGAAGTGTGAGCTTGAGGAGTCCCATCGCGAACGAGGATTGATGGAGGGGCAACTTCGCCGAGCCTATAGGCAAGGGAAGAAGGAGGTTGCTGAGATTGTGAGGAACCATCACAAAGGGTTCCTTCGAGAACTCGAGGAGCTCTCGAAAAGCCAGAAGGTTCTTGGGGATTACCGTGAGTGTCGTGGTATCGCGGGGGGGCTGTTCTTACACAACTCCCAGATTTCTCGTACGAGGCTGAGTTTGCGAGGCAGATTCACCTTGTGAACAGAAGGCATAAGGATTTTGCGATTCCTCAAACTGAGGAGAGGATCCGGGGATACTGGGATCCGATACCGGTTTCCCCATATACGGTGGAAGTTGAGGAGGGGGCTCCTGGCGAGATGGATGAGGTGAATAAGCCGCCGACTCCTCTTCATGTGAACGACTACATGTTTGGAGGATCGATGACGGGAGATTTCGTCTTCGATCATTGAGGGTTATTAGTTTTATGATTTGATGTGTGACCGAATGTGGCCTTTTTGTATTTCAGTTGGCGGTGTTGCCTATTAGCGTTTATCGGGATTGGATATATGTGGTCTTATATCCCTTGGCGTACGTATAAAAATTGTCTAAGTATTCGAATGGATCGAGGTTTTTTCTTTGTTCAATATTGAGGTCTAGAGAAGAGCACGAGTTGTCATCTCGTATCTAACTCGTTTGTAGATCGTCCTACTCGCTGCTCTTCTTGGATATGAACATTCGGGTAAGAACAAAGAGACATGCTTTCAGGATCTCGTATCTTTTGATACTTCATGCCTTGAGATGTTAGAGACCAGTGTGCTGGGTTTAGGGTAAGACCTAGTTTTACTCTCGGTTTAGGCTGTGCGATGACTAATTGGCTTTTGTTTTGCATGTTGCGATTTCAACCTAATACCATACAGATTTAAAGTCTGTGATAAGTTCTCGGCTTATATAACTTGTCTGGTTGGAATCCAGCACCCCGAAGTTACTGACCAAAGTTTTGGATTTCTATTATTGCACTCTATTTTATCATAGTCGGATGTAAGAGAACCATTCATAAGAAGGGTTAGGTGCGTTTGTTTAGAACGACTAGTGTGCTTGACAGGGCCGATCGTCGAGTGTTTGTGTTTTATAGTCTCAGAGGGACTTTGAGCGTGTTTACGAGAACTTGGGCGACGGGGTTGATGTCTTGAGCTTGTGTCGAATTCAGCTTTGGGCGTTTTGATTCAACCATCAAGGCTGTCGTTAGCCGTCTGAGCTTGTGTTTGGCCAGGAGACAGTGACTCGACTGTTTTTGACATCCCCAGATTGCAGCGATCCCGTTGTTTGTCGGAAATTTGATGCCTAGATGGTACGTCAATAGAACCGCCTTCATGTCTTTGAGCCAAGGGGTGCCCATAATAACATTGTAGATGGCGGGGTTGTCGACTACCACAAAGTCAACGATCTTGATTATCTCTTTTGTCGTGACAGGCAGTTTGATGGATCCAAGAGTCATCGACGTTGTATCAGAGAAGTCGGTCAGCGGTTTCGGTAATGGAATGACTTCTCCCAATGGGATGTTCATTCTTTTGAGGGTGTCTCGGAAGATGACATTGATAGTGCTGCCGGTATTGACGAGTATCCAGGCGACCTCGAGATCCCCAAAGATAAGGTCCATGACAAGTGGGTCGGAGTGTCGAAGGTAGATCCCACCAGCTTTTTCCTCGTCAAAGGTGATAGCTCCCATGGGTAACCCGCAGGGTACCGACCAATCCAATGAGTTGGCACTACTCTCGGCTTTGCATTCGTACGCCTTGATGGCCGAGACGGAGTCGTGACAGTACTGCGATCCTCCGATGATCATGCTTACTCTGCGACGGTTGTTGTCATCCCCCTTCTCATCCGCCCTCCTGCCGTGTTTCTCGCTGGATTGATTCCCTGGGAAGGGTTTTCAGTCCATTGAGCCTTGTCAGGATTTGGAGGGCAATCGGAGTCGCGGATGAGGTCTTTGACGTTCATTATCTCAGAAATATCCCCTGTGAGCAGCTTTGCGGCTAGTCTTGCTTCAAGGACCTTGCATTGACGGTGGAGTGACCTCGAGTCTGGTTGAAGTCGCAGTAGGCGCTTTCATTGTAAGCGGAGTTTCGAACCACGTGTTGCCCATGGTGCGTCCTGAGCCCGATCTAGAGTTAATGGCATAATTATGGGCCCCCTGGGTTTTCTCTTTGTCAGTGCGAAGGTTTTCCCCCCCAGGACTTCTGATCCGAGGTCGGATCCTTCGAGGATGACTTCGCCGGCTTATGTTTCTGTGACAGAACCCTCGTTTCTTCTTCTATGATGATGTAGTCGGTGGATTTATGGATCACTTCCTGGATGGTCCGCGGCTTCTCCAGGGATATCCACTTTCTAAGCTTTGACTTGTACCAGAGCACTTTGCAGAGCGCGTCGATGGCTACCTTGTCGCTGATACCGCTTACTGATATACCTTATATATTACCGTTTTAGACCATGTTTTAGGCTTTATTTGGAGTCTATTATGTGTGTCTAGGATGTATTTTAGGTCTTTATAGGTTAGGAGCACTTTGGAGCTAAATGGAGAAACTTGGAGTTTTTGGAGCATTTTGAAGATTATATCGGCAGCTGAGATAGATCGATGCACATTCCATGGCGTCGACCGACCAAGAGAGAGGATGGACGATCGACGGAGAATATTTGCCGTCGATCGACGACTTATCCATATATCACAGCCGACTTTAAAGCCCAAGTTAGAAGACAAGTCACAAGATTATCCCTGACGAGTTTAGACCTAATTTTCTAGGGTTTTCTATATTTATACTTATGTTATGCAAGAGAGAAAAGAACACAGATTTTCTTAGAGATTATGGCATGCATTCTTAGAGTTGTTTTATAGTTTATAGTTTCATAGTATCATTGAGGGAGAAGATACTTTTGTATTGGAACCAAAATTATACTTTATATCTATGCTTTTTATATTTATGATGATTGCTTGTTCTTCAATTATGTCTGAGTAATTCTCTTATTAGATTTAGAGTTGCATGATAATAATAATGGATTAGCCCCAAGATGGGATTGTTAGGTTGATAAATATTGATCAATTGAGTTGTGCTCAATGCTTGTTTTCTAGAGTAGCTAACTAGAATCATGATGATAAGATATGGAGAATCATGACATGTGTGACCTATACCAGAACTAATTTTCAATTGAGCTAAGTTGCTAAAAACAAACGATAGTTGATTTAGATTTACTTGGTGGAAACAATCAGATTGTCTTTCTGATCTCGGCATCGATCGACGTCAGAACTTCCGCGTCGATCGACGGCCTTACCTTTGAGTTCATATCGAGAGTTAGGATTACAAAGGATCATATTTGTTAACATTCGATTCCTACAATCTTACATCATCCTTTTTCCATTTATTATAATCCATATGCACTATAAACCCTAGATCTATATTTTATTCATATTTTCATTTAAATCACTTATTTCCATATTGTCATATTTGCTATTATTATCATATTTCCATTTTGCATTAATAACCTTGCTAAGGAATAATTCCTTATAAGTTGTTTTCTCTTTCATTATATATATTGACCTAGCATAATCATTAGAATCATAAAATCTATTGTGTGCATCATTAGTTCTCTGTGGATTCGATACTCTACACCTGATCTCTCTTGGCAAGAGTATTTTAGATTTTGTGTTAGGACATTAGGATTAATTTGATAGAGATATTATTAGTAATAAAACACACGCTATCAAATTTGGCGCCGTTGCCGGGGAGCTATTTAATCACAATTAGATTTTCTTTCAAGATTTTGAACTAGGTTTGTTTCTTTTTATTTTACTCATATTCTTTCTTTTTCTTTTTCAGGTGCATGCAAAGAAGTACAAGAACCAACAAGGAGGAAGAGTTACTTTTCACTGACCCCACATTACTTGAACGTACGATCTGCAGAAGCAGAAGATCCGCATTGATCGACGCAGCATCTCGCGCATCGACCGACGTTCAGCAACACGCATCGCTCGACGCAGGTATCTCGCGCATCGACAGACGCTCAGTAGTTACAGAAGATCGACGGCACATCACTTGCATCGATCGACGGCAGCCAGAGAGACAGAATGGTAGTGACTTTGGTTGTGACGAGAGATGAGAGAGGAGACTTGCGTGACCTCCAAGGTCATCTGCGTAATGCAGCAGGTCAGAAGATAGACGAGCAAGGAACAGTAATCCCTGAAGAAGAAGTAGAAGAGGTAGAGGAAGCAGACGCTGCAGCGGCTCAACAGGAAGCCAATGCCCAAGCTGCTCAGAGAACACTGGCCGACTACAACCGTCCAGATCAGTTCTACGCCAACAGATCCACCATTAGACCACCAGTTTTTTCAGAGGAACAGCTGTGAGATCAAGCCCGCTTACTTCTCACTTGTAGCACAGACACCTTATCATGGGCTTAGACATGAGCATCCTATGGATCACTTGGAGCGATTTGAGGATTTGGTTACTGCCATTAAAGCTAGTGGAGTCCCCACAGACTACCTTTTATGCAAGCTCTTCAAGTACTCACTTGCTGGAGAAGCTTCATATTGGCTTAAGCAGTTACCACCAGGATCTCTTATATCCCGGGAAGAAATCAAGAACCCCTTCCTGTGAAACTTCTTTGATGATGCTAGAGCAGAAGAATTTAGGAGAAAGATTGCCACATTCACGCAGGACCTTTTAGAGTCATTTAAGGACTGTTGGATCAGATTCAGGTCATCCCAGAGGGATTGTCCACATCATGGGTTAAATGAAGTGCAACTTCTCAGCACTTTCTTTAGAGGAGTAGGAATCAAGTACCAGATGGCCTTAGACACAGCTAGTGAGGGAAACTTCAGCACCAGGAGCCCTAAGGATGCCACAAGGTTGATTGAGAATCGGCTTCCAGCAACAGCAGCAAGAACACCGACCTGGAGAAGAGGAGATCCTCCCCCACGATGAGCAGAGATCAGTTAGAAGATGTCAAAGCAAAGATGGATAGTGTGCAGAGAATTCTCAAGAAACAAGTTACTTTTGCAGAGATAGAGGCAGTAGAGTCTGGAGGAGATAATGTAGAAGAGGAGGATGTACACTACATGGGAGAAAATGGATTTCAGAGACAAGGGAATCAAGGTTTCAATAGGAACAACTATGGGAATAGTCAAAGGAGGAACTTCAACCAAGGTTCACAGCAGAGATCATTCAACAATAGGACTTATGGAACTTCCTACTACCAGAATCCACCTCCAGAGAACCAGGAAAGCAAGCTTGAATCAATGGTTGATAGAGTTTTAGAGGGACAGCAGAAGATGACTGTAGACTTCAATGGGAAGATAGATGCCATGTACTTGAACCTCAACACCAAGTTTGAGAACCTTAGTACTCATGTGAAGATATTGGAGAGCCAAGTGATGCAAACAAGTGAAACCATTAGGAGACATGAGAGCCTGATTAAGGAAAAATGGAAGCTGGACAGAAGCACCATGTCAATGCCCCAATCAGTGACAATTTTTGGCAAGAAGTGAAGGAAGAGAACTTGCAAGAGGGAGATTTCTGTGTTGAGAGTTCCGTGTCATTCGGCAGTTCCCATTGGTGTCGATCGACGCCAGTCCATCCGCATCGATCGACCGACCCCTCTCCTATTGCCTCATGCGAGTCGACCAACATCGATCGACGCAAGTCACATGAACGCGATCGACGCATAGACCATAATGACGATCGACACCTAGACGTTAGCATCGATCGACCGAACTTGAGACAGAGCCGACTTCCGAGCATCAACGCCAGTCTGTTTGTGCGACCCCCACCGACTGTTTCAGAGCAGAGTACTGTCACATCTGAGTCTACAAATACTGACAATCAGAATGAGGCACACTCAAAGAGGAAGGAGAAAATTCCAAAGCATCTATGCAGAGAAGCCAGTGAAAAAGAGATGGATGGCTTTACTAAAAGAGTTTTAAAAATTTCTTTAGATACTCCTTATGATGAAGTTTATTATATTAACTGGTTGTATATGTTTTTCAGGGAATCGAGAGAAACTTATGAGGACATAGAAGTCATGTTCAACCACCTCAGAGAAAGGATGAAGCAAAACACTTGCTTAAAGAACAAGAGTGATCCTGGAAAATTCGTAGTCCCATGCTCAATCAAAGGCAACGAATATCCTAGCGCCCTTTGTTACATGAGAAGACTTTAGAAGGTTTTGGTGTTGAGATCATTTTGTGGTTATTAGTCCTTAGATCTCAATGAACATCTAACACTGCAAATACCAGTTTAATCGTAACATATGTGTTATGTACGGCTATTACACATGCAAGAGGTTGAAAGCAGCATATGAAGAGGCTTAATGCCCCTAGACATTCGATGCTTGACAAACTTGGTGGTGCATTTGTATGTCTTCTGGTCTCTTTTTGTCTCAGTCTATATATGCTTATATTTGTTTATGTCTTAAGACAATCCTTGGCCGTATTGGTTCCACCCAGACCCCAAACCCATCTTTTGGACCCCATAAGTCGAGGGAGTGCCTTCCTCTCATCTTTATCATCAGGAACAGGTTGAAGTACACTCTTACCTACCGTAAAGGCATCTCCATCTTGATGCAAAGACATATCCAGGTTGATGTTGAATTCAGGACCGGAAAGACCTACCCTACTGGTTTCATGGATGTTGTGTATATCCCTAAGACAAACGAGAACTTTCGTCCTCTCTATGATATCAAGGGATGTTTCTCTATGATACCAAGAGACGTCTCTGTCTTCGCTCCATCAGGGATGAGGAAGATAAGGTTGTAATCTCTCTTGCTCTTGTCTTAATTTAGAGTAATGCTTGAGATGTATGTGGACCAGCAAGATTTGTTCCTTTTCCTCTCTACAGTTTAAGCTTTGCAAAAAACAAAGGGCATCCTTTTCCTGAACATATACGATGGTCGCACCATCCAATACCCTTGCCCACTCATCAACCCTAATAAGACCATTAAGACCTGGAGGAGAACAGGATTATTGAATTCATCAAGTTTGATGTCAGAAATGTTTGATGGTGACTGGAGGTAGAAACAAAGGGTGTGTTGGTGGGATTAAAATCTGTGAGAAGCATAAGGGAAGCTTTGAGACTATCCACATTCAAGACTCAGACTCAACAGGACATTAGTTTGCAACAAGGTTGGGGAATGTGTTCACACTAGGCAAAGGGTCAAAGCCGTGGATGTCTCTTCCTAAGGGTATTAATCTTTTACCATCGCTGAAGAAGCCATGAAGAGGCTCCTTGGCCAGCAGGCGGCTTAAGTTTGTGACATTGAGCGCTTTATTATGTCGTCTGAGATACTTTTATTTCCTAGATTCACTTTGCATCTTTTTGTTCGCTGAAGTTTTGAAACTTGTGTTTTTTTTATCTATTTCAAGAGTTAAAAATGGACGCAAGAAAATCTCAAAATTGACTCCTACTCTGTATATGTTCGTTCGCTGCTTAGTTTATAATCTTATGTTATTTTATCAAATGTTGAAGGGTGTTACAAAAAAAAAAAGTGTTAATCATTTATGCAGTGTAACTGATTTGCAAATCCAATATATGTTTACAAGTCTAAAGTAAATTTTACTGATTTTAAAATCGAATATAAATATTCTAATTAATATTTACAAATTATTGAGTTTTTTATGCGGTTTTTGGCATCATATTTTTAATTGAAAAATCTATAAAATTTATTATAAAACATTAACAATCAATTACGATGTTATGATATATACAATCATAAAACTAATAACAAATAATTTGACATAGATTTTTAAATCACAAACCCAATAAAATTTGATCAAGTTTGGATTTTCAAATCTACCAAAATATGAAAATACGTGAATGGTACAGAATCTATTCCAAGCAATATGAACATTGCGGAACCTTAATTCAGACAATGTGTTCTAAAAGGGTGTTCTAAAAAAAGGCAGCTGTTTTAAAAGATACTAGGATAATAACTTTGCATTGCGCAGGGTAAATGTATGAAATTAAAATGTAAAATTTTAGTATTAACAAATTTAAAATTTACATATGATTGTTTTTATATGCATTTGGAATTTTGGAATTTTTATATAATTCTATACGTAGGATTAGAAACAATTGTAATTAGAACAGTAGATCAAAGCTTAGAATTTAACAGGGAAAATTGCCAAATGTGACTCAAAACTTGATTTGAAATGCAAAAGTAAACTCAAACTTGAATCAAATGCAAAAGTAACTTAAAAGGCTATTGAAATTACAACCAGCTCTTTGTGAACAAACAAAAAACGGATTTTTTTTTCGTTTCTAACCCTCGCAAGTCATCTATCCAGACGAATAACTGAAAGTCGTCTGGGACAGTTATTCTTAAAAATAATTTAAAATTTTTGTAAAAATTATTTTGATAAGTGAAAAATTGAAATTATGTAATTAACATATGTCTTAAAGATATAAATTAAGATATAACAAAAGTTAATTGTTTTCAACATAGATGAGTAAAAATAGTGAGTCATGATATTCTTTAATTTAGGTTTCACTAAATATGTTGTAGTATTGTATGTGTTCTTAGGGTTATATTTTGAAAAGCATTAAATACTTTTTTGAAAAATTTAAAATTTACCTAAATTTGTTCATTTCTGTGTATAGTAAACACTATTTAAGTATAATTTGATTTTATAACGTGGTTAGTTAGTTAATTTAGTCAACTTAGTTTAGGGGTTCAATTTAAGGTCTGAGACGACTTTCTAAGTCGTCTCTAAACAGACGACTAAATATTAATTCTTCTGATGTACATTATCCGGCAGATGTCTTACTAGTAATTTTACCAATGTATTTTTAAACCTAACCGGATTATTTACCTGATATATAATGTGTTTTTTTGTTCATTTTTTCGTGAAATTCAGAAACCCTAAAGCTGTTTCTCTCAAAGGCGATTTTCGATGATTTCCGAACAAACCATCGTTCTCATCGCCGGTTTTCTATCCCACCATCTTTCTCACCGTTCTCACGACCATTCTCACCGCCACTTCCTCTAAACCCTAGAACCATTTCTATGTAAACCCTATCGCTGGTAGGTTATAACTCTTACTGTCGTGTGATTGATTGAGGAAAAGATTAACATAAAATGTTGTCTCTATCAATTTATATACTCGTTCTCACCGCCCTTCTTTTTCACGTCTATTTTTGCAGTTCTATAACCGCTATTTCAAAGGCGACTACTTCTTCTCTGACTAATCAGGTCCGCTTTAAAATGTTATACTGGAAGACTTATAATTAAGTCATCTGTAAAGTCTTCCAAATGGACGACTTTCCAGACGACTTAATTATAAGTCTTCCATCTGGACGAGTTTGTAGACAACTTAATTATAAGACGTCTGGAAAGTCTTCCAGAGTTACAATTAAAGTGTGATGGATTTAGCTTGTGTTCTGACTTCTCTGTGAGTTCATGTGAATGAAAGTTGAAAGCTTTGTTTTGATTTAGCTTGGGTTGTGACTTTTCTATGGGTTCTTGTTAATGAAAGTTGAAAGCTTTGTTAGATTTAGCTTGTTTTGTGACATCTCTTTTGTTGTCTTTGGTTATTTTGCAGACAAAATAAATGGATATTCTAGAACTCCCCCGTAGGTTATATACATCAGGGGAAGAGCTAGAAGCCCATAATAGAATTTCGTATCATACGGATAGTAACAAGTTGCAAACTGCTCTTAAGGATGCTCTTACGGTTGACGAATAAGGAGTCAAAGTTGGGAGTTTTCATCAAGTTCAAAGAGCAGGGATTTAGTTGGGCTTCAAGGCTGGTTCACTACATGCTCAGTTTCCAGCTGGACATAAAGATGAAGTATGAGTTGTGGTGTCTCGTTGGTCCAGAACCTTTGAGGTTTTCACTGTTAGAGTTTGAAAACCTCACTGGTCTAAACTGCGAGTACATCGAGGACCTTGAGAGAACAAAATGTGAAGTTACAAAAGAGTTGGTTTCTTTTTAGGGGATATTGGGAGTTCATCTCGAAGCTGGGCCAACTACTAAGCAGCATTGAAGAGATGCGAGGAGTGGTCTCCGAAAGATCGCAAGCGGCTTGCGTACCTTTCCATCTTCACTGAATTCATTGAAGGGAGAAAGTATTCAACCCCTACACGAGCTATTCTGGTAAGGCTAGTGATGGATTTCGAACGGTTTGAGAATTATCCATAGGGGAGAGTCGCGTTTAAGGTGCTGATGGACTCTTAGAAGAACAAACATATTACTGGTTGTTACACTGTGGATGAGTTTATACAAGTTCTTCATCTGGGTGTACACAGCTGTGCCTAAATTGAGTGCTAATTATGGTGGTCCCAGACCAAAAAGTCCGTCTCCACCGATACTGGCTTACAAGGGTGGCAAAGGACGCAGATGCTTTAAAGAAGTTATCTGCAGACAGGTATTTACTTCAATCCAAAAGACTGCGCATACGACTTATATTTGAGTCGTCTGGAAAGTCTTCCAACAGGACGACTTAGTAGAGACTTACAATTAAGTCGTCCAGCTGGAAGACTTTCTAGACGACTTAAATATAAGTTGTCTGGTAAGTCGTCCAGCTGGATGACCTTCCAGAAGACTTAATTATAAGTCATCAAATATCTAAGTTCGTATCTTCTATTTACTGCAGACCCGAGTGATCAACTTTGTTAAGAAGGACATTGGTGAAATGTGGCCAAAATGGGACTCTGATGTTGAGGACCCTGCTGCGGAGAACATTATTAAAGTCATGTTTGATCGGAGACCGTGGAAGTGGACCTTGGGTTGCTGGGAAGTCATTGACTCATTGGTATTAGGTCTATTAAAAAAGCCGGCGGTTTTGTGTCCAGAGAAGAAAGACATAGTTGTGGTGAAGGAAGACAGTCCAATACCTCCGAAGAAAGCTCGTAAAGAGGCTCGTGAAGAGGCTAGTGAAGAGGTTCCTATAGAGACTAGTGAAGAGGCTAGTGGTGGGATTACCAAAGAGGAGATGAAAACAATGTTCCAGTACATACTTGATGGCATGAGTCAAGGATTTGGGACGTGCCTCAAGGAGATCAAGCTGCTGTCTGAGAGGGTGGAAGCTGTGGAGAAGAAGGTTGGTATCACAAAAACTGGGATATCATCTCAGAATACCCCTCAACCTAAAGAACCCAGGGTCAGTAACAAATCCTCTCCCAACAAGAAATCAACTAGACAAAGTCATCTTAAGAATTAAGTCGTCTAGGATTGATTAGTCGTCTAGAAGACTTAGAATTAAGTTGTCCAGGGTTAACTAGTCGTCCAGACCACTTATATTTAAGTCATCTAGTGTTTATAGTGTGCTATTTACGGATTTGGATTCATACTTGAAATTAGGATTTGCTTTGTTTCTTGTATGTCAGAGCATATGTCCTTTGTTTATATTGTGCTATTTACGAATTTTGTATATGAATTTTGTTTTATACTTGAAATGGATTTTGTTTCATACTTGAAATGGATCTTGTATATTGCAGAGTGAAAGTGTTAATGGGGCGAACTCGGGAAAGAAGAGCTTGCTAAGGGATAAAGCTCCACATGTGTCCGCAGATGGTAGCTCCTCGAAAGAGATTTTTCCAGTTGCAGAACAGAGCGTTGTTCCAGTTTCAGAACCAAGCATTGTTCTATTGGACAAACAAGTTGCCACTGCTTCGGATATTCAGCGCACGGATGCTATATATAAACAAAAGAAGGATGCTTCTATTACATTTAACCGTGAAAAGAGTGAACGAGCAAAGAAACTTGCTGCCACATAGCAATCTCCTTATAGGGCAAAGAGCACAGACAAAGTGATCATCCAAAACAAAAGAAAGGTCTAGCCTATAATCCATTTCCCACACTAAACAAGAAGAAGTTGAAGGAACTCGCTGACTGGTTGAAAACTGATCTGTAAGTATTGCTTTACCCATAATAGCTTGATTTAGTGTACAAAAACTGATTGCTTTTGTGTTTGCAGTCATTATTACACTGTCTCGAGGACAAATCACGTACGTCACCAACAAGGTGGTATCACATCCTCCGGACAAACTTAGAATGGCTGGACGACTGTGTAAGTCTTCTGCTATGACTTGTAAGACTTATATATAAGTTGTCTACATAGACGACTTACCAGACGACTTACTGATAAGTCATATGCGTAGACGACTTATCATTAAGTCGTCTGGTAAGTCGTCTACGTGGACAACTTTCTAGATGACTTACTAGACGACTTATATATAAGTCGTCTGGTATCTTCTGACTTGTATTATGGTAGCTTCTGACTTGTATTATGGTATCTTCTGACTTGTATTATTTTATATGCAGCATATGGATGCTTGGATTTATGTGCTGAGGCAGAGGTACACAGCTAACCCACAAGGTTTAAGGAGTGAGAGAATGTGCTTCCTTGATCAGAACTTTTCTCAGCAAAGGAGAGCCCACTACGATGATTGACAGGGCGTGTGTTATCCTACTACTTTTCTGATCAAATTAAAATTCCTAATTCCTAACACACAAATCTAAATTACTCTTGCCAAGAGATATCTGGTGTAGTACTTAGGGTATCGAATCCACAGAGAACTAGTGAATGCAAACAATAGATTTTCTGATTCTAATTATTATGCTAGGCAATATATTTATAAGGTATAAAATAAAGTAGTTAAGGAAATATTCCTTTTAAGAGATAATTATGCAAATGGGAAATGATAATATAATAAATATTAAGAGAATATTCTTTTGGAAATAAAATATAAGAAAATAAAGATTTAATAAAGATTTAATAAAATATAAATTCAGGAAAATATAGATTCAGGAAATATAGATTCAGGATAATATAGATTCAGGATCTTGGATAAACATATGAATTATAATAAATGGATATAAGATGATGTGGTATATAGGGAATCAAATCTAGCAAATCTAACTCTAAACTCCTCACTCTCGATATTGGAAATATAGAAGACCGTCGATCGACGCGATAGGTCTGACGTCGACCGATGCCGTAATCAGACAGATAGTTCGATTATTTCCACCAAGTTAAACAGATCAACTCTCGTATTTTTCTAAGTAACCTAGCTCAATTGCAAGCCTTAATTCTGGTTCAGATCCTACTCTCGCAATCACCTAAACCTAATAACAAGATTCTAGTTAGCTACTCTAGAACACAAGCATTAAGATCAACTCAATTGATAATACTTATCAACCTAACAATTCCATGGTGGGGCTAATTCATTATGAGTATCATGATGATCCTAAATCTAACAAGTCACTACTCAAACATAACTGAAATGAAAACAATCATATTGATAAGAGAATGCATAGAAAATAATAGATAAAATAGTAGGGTTCCAATACACAAGTATTTTCTCCCTAAAACAAAACCTAAAACAAATGATAAAACTAAAAGAATAAAAATGTGTAAAAAAAACTCTTCTGCCTCCAATGCATAACATGTGCATTTATAGGTGGGCATTAGGTCAAAATCGTCAGGGGCAAATCCGTCATTTTCTTCTAACTTGGGCTTCAAATGTTGGCTGTGAAATGTGTAACTCCGTCGATCGACGCACAAGTCTTCGCGTCGATCATCCATAATCACTTCCAATCGATCGACACCAACTCCTTGTCGTCGATAGGTATCAACTCCGGATGCTTTCTCTAAAATGCTCCAAAAACTCCAAGTTTCTTCATTTTTCTCCAAAATGCTCCTGAACCTGAAAAGACCTTAAAACATAGCCTAGACACACATAATAGACTCAAAATAGAGCCTAAAACATGGTCTAAAACTGGTAAAATATGAGGTATATCAACTCCCCCAGACTTATCCTTTCCTTGTCCTCAAGCAAATAAGCTGTGAAAGAGGTTTGAAAATCAGGAACTCACATAC
The DNA here is from genome assembly GCA_905132765.1 of Moricandia arvensis. NCBI lineage: Eukaryota > Viridiplantae > Streptophyta > Magnoliopsida > Brassicales > Brassicaceae > Moricandia > Moricandia arvensis. The sequence continues at coordinate 89,073 of CAJHQP010000246.1, read as the reverse complement.
TAACTAAAAATACTATCACCTTACTTTGCAACCACATTTTATAAAGTTAGATATAAAGAACTTTATATACCATATCCTAGTATAGCAACCAAATCCATTCTATCAGCAACTTAGCAAATAATCATCTGATGTCACCTAGCCAACCTCATTTCTTGCATAAAATAAAGTGCATGCTTTACCTTGGGAGTATCGATCAAAGGACATATGGACTCTTACCCCATCAGGTATCTGATTACACAAGTAGTCTTATTCTAGTTTCTATTCTCTTTTTCCTCTATCCTCTGAATCCTTTTTCTCTTTTTTTTTATTATTATTATTATTTTTTTTTTGGACAAAGTGTAGGCGAATACCGGGGTCACTGGGGATTTACCTATCCCTCGCTTCCAACAATGTATGATCATTCCTCTCGAATAAGAATAATGGGGTCAACAGTAATTTACCTATCCCTCTTTCATCTCAAGGAAATCATTTCAATCTTTTATACTATGGATGCTAGAGAGAGGAGAGAAAGATTCTAAAAAGTGCAAAGACTTTATACCTTTCAGACCTGAAGGAGGAATCCGATCCAATGTATGCCAAGCCCCAAAGCAAGCAAATAAATCAGTATTAGGTTGGAGGTCAGCATTGGTTCCTTCAAACTTTCTAAGCAAGTGAGATATAGTGGCAGGATGATCCACTTTGGTATCTCTAGTAATCTCTGCAAACAACTCTCTAAAAATGGTGCTTATAGTTTGGTTAGTAAAATAGGTTTCAAATCATAGTTCCCTTCTTGACTCAATAAAATAAATTTTGAAAAACTTATATAAATAAAAATTCAAAATAAAATAAAAAGTGTTAGCGAAACCCCCAGACTTAAATTACACTGTCCCTAGTGTAACCAGCCGGTATGGGTAAAAGAAATAATTAAAAAGACTAAGTAAAATAGGTTAAGAGAGAAATTGATACCAAATTCTGATATGGACATCGATCGATGCAATGTTGGAAGTGTCGATCGATGGTTTAAGGTCTCGGTCCTTCTATGGTATGCTTGGAAATTTCTACTCTTATATATAAAAAAACTTAAGAAAATGTTATTAAACCTCCCCCAGACTTAAATTACACTGTCTCCAATGTTATATAGTTCGAGTTTCGTGAGAAGATAAATAAAAAGTACGAATTTAAAACAAGGAAAAGATAAACATGTGTTCTGATTGTGCCCGTCGATCGACACAGTTAAGTGCCGGTCGTTCGATGCGTTTATGTCGCGCTGGCCAGCCGGTCGATCGATGTCTACTGCAGAGTGTATTCCTCGGGGTGTTTTTTTTTATTAACCTAAAAGAAATAAAACGAAAAATTAGTTAAAGATGAAAATAAAAATAACTTTAAAATTACCTAATAGTGGGTTGCCTCCCACTCAGCGCTTGGTTATAGTCCTTAGCTCGACGTTGGTCCTTTGGGCTAATAAGGATGTGGAGTAACACTTGGAAGACAAGTGTCGATTTCTTTTCTGCTCTTCTGGAACCAGGTGCTAATGAAAGCTCTGAGGGCTTCATCACTTGTTGTTTTCTCATTCTTGATGATCTCTCTAGCAACCTCTACAGAATGCATTCTTCCTTGTAGATTGCTAATGGTCTGCTGTAGCGTGTTGAGTCTAGCTGAAGTGTACTGAGATCGATCTTCCATTTGTTGCATAATGTCATCTCGCATAATGTCAGTGGAAAATGTAATCTCGTCCATCCTATCCTCCAAAAGTTTGTAAGCTGTATTTGTCTCTCTGTTTAACTCGGCGTCGATCGATGGTGAGTCTCTACCGTCGATCGATGTCGTGTTTGCTGGTGAAGTCGCATGCTGTCTGTGATATTCAGCAAAATCTGTCTCTAATGTTGCCATGCGTGTTGTCAAGTCTGTGAGGCATCTGTCTATAGGATAGTAGACGTCGTCAATCCTTCTGTAGAAATCTTCATGAGACATTTCTTGAGCTCTGTATAAGTCCTGGATCATGGCTTCAATATCTGCCTTAGTGTATGCATCTTCTGGTTGTGTTGATTGCATTGTGTACTCTGCATCTTCTGGTAAATGGTGGAAGCTCCTGCCATTGTTGTTGGCTCTGTCCAAAATTGCTCTGATGTCTTTCTTGCTAATGTCCACAATGTTGCCATCCATGTCTCTAGCTTTACCGGACTCATCTCTGTAAACTCCATACTCATCTTTCTTTTCATAGTAAAAGATCCTCTGGCCATCTCTGTAGGCTCTGTGTCCATGTTCCATGTAACCACCAAGGTAGGTGCTTAAAGATATATGCGGTTTTCTGCTCTGTCCCTCCGGATCGATCGACGCGTGATTGCTTGCGTCGATCGATTGCGATCGTTGATGCTGGTATCCAAATATCAATCCTGATCCATTATTCGCAATGATTGCATCTGCAACGTCTTCTTTGGGTAAGTGTAGTAATCGTCCATCTATGGCTCTTGCGTTGCCCTTACATTCTCTGTAAATTCCAAACTCGGCTTGTTTCATGAAGCTGATGTCTGTATCGTTCTCTTCTGCTTCTGGTAGAGCATCGATCGATGCAGTCCTATGCGCGTCGATCGATTGTGCAGCCATATGTGCGTGGTGAGGTCCATTGATCATGGTGAGTAGCTCTGTGATGTCCTCCTTGCTAACACGTAGTATCCTGCCATCCATGGTACAAGCTTGTCCTTCTGCGTTCCGCAAGATTCCATACATATCTGGTTCAAGGTAGCTAGCTGTATTCTCTATTACGGTAGGCTGTTGAATCTGATTCGGATACTATTTCTTCATCTTCTGTGTCGATCGATGCCATGTTGGTGGTGTCGATCGATGTGGATTCCTTGTGCGTCTTGTTTCTATGAAGTCTTTTGTATTCGATTATCTCATCTTCAGAGGTGTACCCGCTTTGAGTTGGGTGTTTTGAAGGCGCGTCGTTCGATGCTGAAGGGTGGGCGTCGATCGTCCCGATGAAGGTTGGGTCGATCGATGGAATTGGGCGGGCGTCGAGCGACGTGAAGAGATCAGACGCCTCTTCATGCTCATAGTTGCAGAAACAAGTTGCTACAAGCTCTGCATCATCACAAAACTTAGTGAGAGTAGCCTTGTTCTTGCTTTTAACAGGTCCATAGAAGAAATTTTTATCAATTAGAGATAGACACAACCTGTTTGAGTTCATGTCGCAGATGGCTCCTACTGTAGCCATAAATGATTTTCCTAGGAGTAGAGAAGAGTTCCAGTCTATTTTGATATCCATAACATGGAAGTCCACTGGTACTGAGATGTTGTTAATCTTTACTGGAACATCTCTCACTAGTCCTCCTGAGTTTGCTCTCGAACAGTCCACAAAAGTGAAAGAGTCTTTTGAAGGTTCTGCCTTCAGGTTGAGGTTGGTTGCCATCGTCCTTGGCATAATGCTCACTACTGATCCTGTATCACAAAGGGCGTTAGGATAATCATGACCTTTGATAGAACATTTAATAACGAATTTCCCAGGATCATTCTTCTTCTGCAGGCTCATGTTTTGCTGCATCTTTTGTCTGAGATGATTGAACATGATTTCGACATCCTTGTATTCCTCTCTCGATTCCCTGAAAAACATCCACAATCTTTTAGTATAATATGCTTCATCATAAGGAACATCTAAAGGAATTTTTAAAACTCTTTTAGTAAAGCCGTCCATTTCTTGTTCATTAGCTTCTCTGCGCAGATGCTTTGGGATTTTCTTCCTTCTCCTAGGGTGTGCCTCACTTTGTCTGTCAGTTTTGGCAGACTCAGATGTGTAGGTGTTTTGCTCCGAGGTAGTGGTTGATGGTTGCACTGAAAGACTAGACTTGGTGCTTAGTAATCGGCTTTGTCCTGCATCCTGTCGATCGATAAGGGTCGCCTGGCGTCGAGCGTCGGGTTGAGATTCCTGTCGATCGATACTGGTATAGTTGCGTCGAACGATGCAGCTGTTGTCATCCGAAATCGTAGAAGGGATCTCCGTCGATCGAGGCTTTTCATTAGCGTCGATCGACACCAGGGATTACTGCCGTATGAAAGAGAATTTTCAATAAGGAAATCTCCATGTTGCAGCCTTTCTTCCCTTTCTTCTTGCCAAAATTCATCATTTATTAGTGCATTGACGTGGTGCTTCTGTCCAGACTCCATCTTCCCCTTGATTAGATTCTCATGTCTTCTAATGGTCTCACTAGTCTGCTCCACTTGGTTCTCTAACTTCTTCACATGAGTGCTGAGATTCTCGAATTTGGTGTTGAGGTTCAGGTTGAGGGCATCTATCTTCTCATTAAAATCTACAGTCATCTTCTGCTGTCCCTCTAGGACTCTATCCACCATTGCTTCGAGCTTGCTTTCTTGAGTTTCTGGAAGTGGGTTTTGGTAGTAGGAAGATCCATAGGTCCTATTGTTGAATTGTTTCTGCTGCGAACCTTGGTTGAAATTTCTCCTTTGGCCATAAGTGTTCCTATTAAAAACTTGATTTCCTTGTCTTTGGAATCCATTTCCACCAATGTAGTTCACATCCTGCTCTTCTGCATTTTCTACACCGGATTCTATTGCTTCTACTTCTGCGAAGGTAACTTGCTTCTTGAGAAGTTTTTGCACACTATCTAACTTAGCTCTAACGTCTTCGATCTGATCTCTGCTCCACGTGGGGGGGCGATCTTCTCTGCTCCGGGTCAGCGTTCTTGTTGCTGTTGTTGGATGCTAGATTCTCAATCAGTCGCGTCGCCTCTTCGGGCCTCCTGGTGCTGAAATTTCCCTCACTAGCTGTGTCTAGTGCCATCTGATACTGGACATGTGCTCCTCTAAAGAAAGTTCTAAGAAGTTGCACTTCATTGAACCCGTGATGTGGACAGTCTCTCTGATGAGACTTAAATCTAATCCAAGAGTCTTTAAAAGACTCTGAAAGGTTCTGCGCAAATGTTGCAATTTTGCTCCTAAGGTCTTCTGCTCTAGCTTCATCAAAGAAGTTACGCAAGAAAGCGTTCTTGATGTCACTCCAAGATGTAAGAGATCCTAGTGGGAGCTGCTTAAGCCAGTATGAAGCCTCTCCAGCGAGTGAGTACTTGAAAAGCTTGCATAAGAGATAGTCTTCAGGCACTCCATTAGCCTTGATTGCTGTGACTAAGTCTTCAAAACGCTCCAGGTGGTCCATAGGGTGTTCGTGCTTTAGCCCATGGTACGGTAACTGCGCCACCAAATTGAAGTAAGAAGGCTTGATCTCATAATTGTTTCTCTGGAAGGCTGGAGGTCTGATGGCTGATCGGTTTGCGTAGCACTGATCTGGGCGATTGTAGTCAACCAGTGCTCTCTGAGCAGCTTGGGCATTAGCTTCTCGTGGAGATGCTGCAGCGTCTGCTTCTTCTACTTCTAATTCTTCTTCAGCTTCAGGTATGACATCACCATTCTCGTCTACCTTCTGACTTGCTGCATTACGCAGGTGACCTTGGAGGTCACGCAAGTCTCCATTCTCGTCTCTAGTAACTACTACGGTTGCTACCATGTCTGCGTCGATCGATGCGATTGTACTTGCGTCGATCGTCGGTAACTTATTGGCGTCGGTCGATGCGAGATGTTCGGCGTCGATCGTGTTGCTTCTGCAGATCGTTCGTTCAAGTAGCGTGGGGTCTGTGAATAGTAACTCTTGCTCTCTGTTGCTTCTGGTACTCCTTTGCATGCACCTGCAAACAAAAAGTAAGAATATTAGTAAAAAGTAAATAACCTAGACAAAATACTAGAATGAAAATCTAAAGTTGATTCAAAAGTTCCCCGGCAACGGCGCCAAATTTGACAGGACGTGTGTTATCCTACTACTTTTCTGATTAAATTAAAATTCCTAATTCCTAACACACAAATCTAAATTAATCTTGCCAAGAGAGATCAGGTGTAGTACTTAGGGTATCGAATCCACAGAGAACTAGTGAATGCAAACAATAGATTTTATGATTCTAATTATTATGCTAGGCAATATATTTATAAGGTATAAAATAAAGTAGTTAAGGAAATATTCCTTTTAAGAGATAATTATGCAAATGGGAAATGATAATATAATAAATATTAAGAGAATATTCTTTTGGAAATAAAATATAAGAAAATAAAGATTTAATAAAATCTAAATTCAGGAAAATATAGATTCATGATAATATAGATTCAGGATAATATAGATTCAGGATCTTAGATAAACATATGAATTATAATAAATGGATATAGGATGATGTGGTATCTAGGGAATCAAATATAGCAAATCTAACTCTAAACTCCTCACTCTCAATATTTGAAATATAGAAGACCGTCGATCGACGCGATAGGTCTGACGTCGATCGATGCCGTAATCAGACAGATAGTTCGATTATTTCCACCAAGTTAAACAGATCAACTCTCATATTTTTCTAAGTAACCTAGCTCAATTGCAAGCCTTAATTCCGGTTCAGATCCTACTCTCGCAATCACCTAAACCTAATAACAAGATTCTAGTTAGCTACTCTAGAACACAAGCATTAAGATCAACTCAATTGATAATACTTATCAACCTAACAATTCCATGGTGGGGCTAATTCATTATGAGTATCATGATGATCCTAAATCTAATAAGTCACTACTCAGACATAACTAAAATGAAAACGATCATATTGAGAAGAGAATGCATAGAAAATAATAGATAAAATAGTAGGGTTCCAATACACAAGTATTTTCTCCCTAAAACAAAACCTAAAACAAATAATAAAACTAAAAGAATAAAAATGTGTAAAAAAACTCTTCTGCCTCCAATGCATAACATGTGCATTTATAGGTGGGCATTAGGTCAAAATCCGTCATTGTCTTCAAACTTGGGCTTCAAATGTCGGCTGTGAAATGTGTAACTCCGTTGATCGACGCACAAGTCTCGCGTCGATCGTCCATAATCACTTCCAATCGATCGACACCGGGCTTGGAACGTCAACAATCTCCACTGTAACTCATCTCCCATCTCAAATATGGCGTTTGGTTTAAAGGCAGAACAATGGTTTTTTTGCGAACTACTCAAAGATATACGTGGCTTCCATTTCTTTACCAAGGCAAACGTAAAATATGCCAACAGCTAGGGTTGATAATCCATGTGTAGGAGCATTTGGCACCAATACATTAATTGCCTCCTCAACCCCAAAAGTTGTTGATAGGTGACAACCTTCATAATATATGGCCTCTATGTTGCCAACCTCAATGCAGTTTAGGAAGAAGTTGCGAAAATGACCAAAATTCCGGATTCCAGAGGGTGTTTCAACAACAATAGGAGTCACGTTGCACCTCTTTAAGATGGGTGGTTGATGGACAAGTTTGTATCCGCGTTTCCCAGTCCGCATTAAGGCTCCAAGGTACCATGGTGATTCCTCTCCAAGATGCTCAATAATTTTAGAAAGAAGTTCGTCAGGAAGATCTTGAATTTGTGACTTAGGCATACTATTTTATTGATGAAGAAGATATTTTATTGCAGATTTGTAAGAACAACTTAAATAGAGGAATTTTTATTAGTAGTTGTGTGACTTAATACAAAAGTAATTGTGCAACCAATATTTGAAACCTAACCCCAGTACATGAAAGTTAATGGCATCGTATAGCCTTGACATAACCCCCATCTCACCAAAAATGACCTCACACAAACGTATTGGGTGAAACAAAAAGATATCCAGAGGATTATAGGGTTATACACCTTTGGTTGTAAAACCCATTTCATATCTTGTAATTTCGTCTGTAAAAATTAGTAATTAGGGATATATAACTGGTTGAAATTAGTAATTATGGTTTAGGGATATGTAACCCTAAACCCTAAAAGCTTAAAACCCCTAAAACCTAAACCTAAACCACATACCATAGACCATAGACCATAAACCATAAACCCTAAACCCTAAACCCTAAACCTTACACCCTAAAGTTTGGGACCTTAAACTTAAATCGTGAATTTTCTACAAACGCCCTAATATCAACAAAAACATGTTTAGCGTAGTTCCAAAGTACATCAACATTGAAAACACAACTATAATCCCAATAAGATGATATCCAAAATAATGGGTTCGTCCGATTCCCAAAACACAATCAATTTATAATTTGAAAAAGGGTTCCTCCGACTTTCATAATTTGACGAGGTATTGTGAATGGTCTTCCTCGTCATATTGATCAGGGCACTTGTTCCTTGCATGTGGTATTCTTGTGGCCTTCTTTAAAACACCTGGAACACTTATTCGGCTTCTTCTTTTTCCTCGCACACTCCTATAAAAAAAATGTAGTAAGAGAGAGAGTGTACAATGAATTTCAAAAACATAGTAAGGAAAGGTATAAACAAACAAAGTTTAACCGCATAATCGTTGGCTCCATGTTTTCTTTTATGTCATGGCCTTCTCTTCGTTCTTTTCGTCGTTGGTGGATAAAGGTCGACCTTAAGTACATCTGCAGGAATATTGACATCCGTAGGATCTTGAACCGGTAGTATGATACCATTAACTGTTTTAGACCAAGTATCTTTGACATGGTATTGTGAAACAAACAAGTCGTACCCCATGTTCCGAAAAGAAGCAGCGGCAATAGCGTGTCGGCATGGCAAGCCAAGGATCTGGAATTCAAGGCAGGAGCAAGTTTGTTTTTCTAAATCGGCAACAAAGCCGTATCCAGTTGACTTGTGTGTAACTTCACATACCCAAGTGGAACCGGGCAAAACAAGAAGGCCAGTTGACAACACTAACTGTTCGACCACTATTTGATCAATTGCCTTCGGAACAATTCCCTTCATTTTACTGATATCGCACCGCCTTTCCTCAAACCATCTGCTCAACATCTGTCTTATAAACTCCAGAAGTGCCATTATAGGGCTATCACGCGTTGGCAGAAGCGCTTTATTCAACGATTCAGCTATATTTGAAGTCATCAAGTTAAACCTATTTCCTTCAAAATGTGAACGTGTCCATAACTTTTTGTTGATTTTCTCCAAGTAATCCCAACATCTCCAATCCGTAAGCTTGATAAGGTCATAGATCTTTTGAAATTCCGAAACTTTGAACACTGCACTGCCCACCATTTGCTTCTGCTGCAATCCTTTATACTTATCTCCTATGTTACGCTTAAAGTGTACAAGACAAATAGCATGGTGTGCATATGGATACCATCTATCTTCAGCTGAAAATATAGCGACGCATCTGTCAGAAATTATTGTTAATTCACAATTATCTTCTACGATTGTTGACAACCATTTGAAGAACCATTTCCAAGAATCTGAGTTCTCGCTATCCATTACTGCGAAAGCAATATATGCGGCAGTCTGCGTCTTGACCGCTTGTACTAAGCAATACCCCTTTGTATTTTCCGAACATGTGAATGCCGTCCACCACAATGACCTTACGCAAATGCTGCCACCCATCGATACAAGCCTTCAGTGACATGAATGCATACAGGAACCTCGATTTTTCTTCATTATCAAGTTTGGTTATAATATCCGTGATTGTTCCAGGATTTGCTAATTTAAGAACGTGCAAGTACTGTGGCAACATCTTGTAAGACGTTTCCTCTATTCCTTGGGCAGACGCAATTGCTAATTCCTTAGCTTTCCAAGCTTTCCAGTACGTGCATGTAAAGTCGAATTCCTTTCGAAGTACTTCCGGCACTTCTACAGCACGAGGTCCATAGTGGAGTCTTTCGTATTTTGAGCGCAGAAGAGCACCAATAACTCTAGATGTTCCATGTTTTTGTACTGCCCTCGTACATCAGATGTGCATTTATTTCCCAAAATTTCCTTCTTCACAACATACGTAGGAGAATCACCCAGTTGCTTAGAACATACCCTCCAAGTACACTCTTTATCAACGCATATAGCCGTGACGTATCGTTTGCAATGCCTGAACTTTAACTTGCACACTTTCGCGAGTGCATTGATCGACATCGTCAACTTGAACTGCACTTTGTCCTTAAACGACCTTCGAAGATATATATTCGAGTCCTTTTTGCTGAAGTCGATTTCCTGCGGCTGGGCCTTGTTTACTTCCATATCATTAAACATCGGAGCTACATCATTATATCCATACATTTCCCAAACTTGTATTCCTTTCATGAAAGACTCCCCATCCTGAACTTGTGTACTCTCAGTAACAAGAGGATCCACAAACAGGTCCTCATCTACGATCACACGGCTGTGTGTGTTGTGCTTTTTTGGTGGAGTAGCTTTACCAAGATCAACACTTGCACCTGTATCTGTATCATCCGCTTGTGTACAACTTAACAGTTACAGAGGTAGATGGAAACAGTTTTCTTGGGATGCATGCTTCGCCACCCTCAAATTCTGTTTCATCTAGCTGTGTACAACTAACGGTTACTCGTTTGTGTTTGTTGCATTGTTTATGTGGTGTACCAAGAACAATATGATCATCATCCTCGATCACGCATCTTTGTTTCTCGTTTGGTTGTGGTGGTGTAACCAGAACAACATTGCCAACATCAGAGTGCCCGGTTGCAAAGGTCAGTGCACACCTTACTATTTCAGAGGACGATTTGGTGAAACGACTATCAACAGAATCATCGTCGTGGTTTTGTTGGTTTCTATCTTATGGTGGAGTTACAGCGACAACATCGACGCTTCCGCCGATACCAGTATCTTTGGTGTACGAAAGGTCAACGATTCGTGAGGTACATACGAAATCACTTACTTGATCTGTGTTCTCTTCGTTATGTCTCATATTGCAACGATGTTTTCTTGAGGAAGATCCACCTGTAGCCCTTGACCGTCCACCACCCCCTTGTTTTGGTGGACATCCAACAAAAGCATCATCTTCGTCTTTCTCACAATCATTTCTAACTAATTCATGCCAGCCATTTTAATCATAGTCCTCTTCATCTTCATCTGCATCTTCATTTCCAACGTCATTTTTATCTTCATTCCCACCATCATCTTCATCTTCATATTCATCATCATCTTCATCTTCATATTCATCTTCATTATAATCATAGTCCATCGTCATATTCATTTTCATCTCAATCTTCCTCTTCATATTCACACCGCTATGAGTTTCCAACATTTTCAGATCTGGTGGATGCATTCCGCCGAACCTCTCTTCTTCTACTAGGGTTTCTTTATATTATCCACCAGACCATATTATATCTCACCATTATCAGTTAACACCATCCACTAATTATTTTATTAAATTTATCACCAACGTTTGTACGGCTAGTTTAATGGTGCGAAAAAAAGAGAGGTAAAAGTACCCCAGGTTTACCTAGGTAAAAACTATTTCACGTTTACCGATGGGATTAAAAAAAATTATAAACCACCGAGTTTCGCACGTGTGAGAAAGTTTTTAGGCTGTGATTGATGAGTCGCGCCAAAAAGTTATATGGATCGCTAGACTTAAGTTTGTGGGTCAAAAGGCTAAAAGTGTCATCAATTATTTATCTCTCCACTAGGTATGCAAATGCCCAGTAAAAACTTGGGCCGACCCTTTCCTACAATTAAAAATTTCAGGCGACCCTCGTAAAAAACGGACTCTCTTAAATCTAGTAGTTATTATGTTCTTGTAACTACTTGAGCAAGTTATTATATTGGCTAATCAAACAAAACTAAAATATAATAGAAAAAGTATTTTAAAACCATTCTTTGACGAAAATTGTTTTCTTAGAAAAATTATTAAGTTTATACTCCATATGTTTCATAATATATGATGTTTTGTTTTAATACATAAATATTTTAATAATCATTTTTTCTAAAATTATATTTAAAGATATATTTATAAAATCATTTAACCAATTATTAAACAGACTATACAATTTAATTGGTAGGACAGTTTGCAATAAAATTAAAGCTAACCTTAAAACCACAAAACATTTTCAATTTTGAAACAAAATAAACCTCGAAATTTTTTACATGTACTAATTGTATTTCTAATTTCTGAACAAATATTATATTTATTTATTAAATAAAATGAGCCAAATATTCAGCTCATATTCTAAGCAGGCTTGGATCTTATATCTAATTATTGAAATTCTGAAAACTAAATTTGATTTTTAAATAGTCTAGAATTTTAAAATAATAATAACGAAATATAATATGAAAAATATTAGATTTATCAAAAGACATTTATATAATTTTATTATCGGATAATTTTAGACATAATATACAAACTAGATATTTTACCAGCACATGCGAGCTTAATTATCTAAAAATATCAATTAAATAATCATCAAAAATAATAATTATTCTGCATTCAGTTTTGTTTTTTTTATTAAATATAAATTTTAATACATAACCAAGTTTTTCACATAATGAAAAAACTATATTAATTGCTTCAAAAATTTTGAAAATTTCAATTCTATTTTCATTCTTGTAACTCGATAGAAAATTAAAAGATTAATCTTTCAATTTCTTAAATTTTATAAGCGTAGTGGTTTTAAACAATAATACAATACATACTTATTTGGGGATTTGCCAAATACGACTCAAAACTTGATTTTAAATACAACTAGGATAGAACCCGCGCTTGAAAAGCGCGAAATTATTTTTGTTGACAAATTTATTAACATAGATGTTTTTTCACTAATATATTCAAGCATGAACATTTGGTTTCGGTTCGTTTCCAGATTGTATTTTTGTTTTTTGGTTTGCTTCCGAATCAGTTGTGTATTTTATTTATTTTTGATTCAAGAAATATAAAAATCGTTCGGTTATTTATGAATTTAGATTTGATTTGTTTGGTTTAGATTTAGGTTTTTCAATCTTTGGTTTGGTTTAAATAATAATGTTTAAAATCTAATAAAATTTTGAGTTTAATTTGAATGCTCAGATCTAAATAGGGATACAATTTGAGTTTATCATAATTAAATTATGTTTGAATATTTAGTTGGTGTTTCTTATTTAAAACGTTTTCAGTGTGTGTTGCAAAAAAAAAAAAATCAATAACAATATACAATATGATCGTTTTTTGTAATACCCAACAACTTAATATTTTTTGGCCTATCTATAATAATTTTATAAAGTTCGTTGTCGATGTTAGCACTAAAACCCAAAACATCTTTTTAATAAAATAGTTGTTACATATATTTTTTATTTAGTTTTAAGAGGATATTAGGTTGGAAGTTGTTATATTGTTTGTTAGTATCTTTTTGATTTTATTATATAAAATGATATTAATAGTGTATCTTTATATTTAGTCACAACATGTATAATAGGTCCAAATTTAAAACATGCCACGGTAAAATTCAAATAGGACTCTATTTTAATATAGTAGATAGTGTATCCAGAATTCAATCAAATGCAAAATAACAGAAATGTCTATTGAAATTACAACAATCCCCTTATGACCAAATAAAAAACGTGTATTGACTTTTACTATTATAACCATTCGGCTAAGAAGACTTACAAAAGAAGTCTTTTCAGGGAAAACTTACAAAGAAGTCTTTTCACAGAAGACTTACAAAAAAATCTTCTCAGAGAAGACTTCTTTCTAAGTAACTCGTTCAATAGATCTTAAAAATAATTTCAAAAATTTCTAAAAAATATTTTGATTTTATTTTATTTTTAACTTTATATTTGACCTATAGTGTGTTTAGTGACTATCTAATAACTTAATTAAACACTTTTTAAGTGTCTTTAAAGCTAAAGGATTTTTTTTTAGTTATTTGATTATATGGGCTGGAAGAGTCATAAAAGACTTCTTGGGAAGTCTTTTGACATATCCCGCCTAAATTTTAGTTGAATTTAGGATTCCCGTCTAAATTTTAGAAGAATTTAGGTTTTCCGCCTAAATCAAAATCTTCCATAAGTGTTCTGGAGGAACTCTTATCATGAATTGGATCTTAAATTAAATTAATAAATTTTATAAAAATTATTTTGTAAGGTAAAAAGTCAAAATGATGCGTCCATAACATTTCTAAATGATGAAAAAATTAGATTTAATAAATTGAATTATTTTCAACATAGATGATTGAATGTATATTAAGTCATGATAGTCTTTTGTTTAGGGTACGGTATCATATGTTGTGGTTGTGGTATTGTTGGTATTTTTGTAGGGTTAGATTCTAAGATCTTATATTTATTTATTTATTTAAAAAATTGATCTATATGTGTTTAGTGACTATCTAATAACTTGATTTAAACACTTTCTAGGTTTTTTTTTTAATTTTAAGGAAGTTTTTTTCTTAATTATTTGATTATAGGATCTGGAAGACTCACAACCGCCTAAATTTTGGTATAATATAGGATTTATGCCTAAATTTTAGAAAAAAATTAGGTTTCCTGCCTAAATTGAAGTCTTTCAAGGGAAGTCTTCCAGAAGTCTTCTAGCGAAAGTCTTCTACTGTATTAATCATAAAGGTAACTAGATCTTGACCCGCGCTTTTAAAGCGCGGGTTTGTTTCCTTTGACATCTTTACTATAAGAATGTGTTTATACATAAATTATATATCAAGTGTATTATATGATTTTAGTTAGCAGTAGTTTTTTATTGTGACAGGGATTTGAAAGTGCGGGATTGAAATATATCACTTTATTACCTATGTATATATTTCCAAAAGTTTTTCAAAGTTCGACGATATCTATTTGTTTTGATTTCTCTTACTCAAAGTTCAAATTATGTTTTTTTGTCATGGATCCTTACGAAAAAAATTACTTTAAAGCTATAAAATCAGTCTTAGATTTTAAAGCAACCATACGAAGATCAACCTTATAATACGAAGAGAATATATTATTGTATCTATATACGTTTTTTTGGAATATCTATTCTATTAAGCAAATCATAATATGATGTTTTATAGAATATAGAATATTCTTGGAATTTAAGTTGATTTGATCGTGGATATGGGTTACTAAAAAAAATTGTTTCCAAATATTATCTTATAAATTTATTCTATAAATCATATAATTTAGAAAACGTAATATTCTGTAAACAAACAAACAAATCGTTAGTTAATTTAAATTGATTAGAAAAGGATTAGAAAAGGAAAGAAAAAAGTTATGACATTTTTTGTAATTAGTTGGAAAAGTTAGGGGTATATTCATAAGAAGTATTCTGTTTTAATAGTATAGATTTATAAAATATATTTTGATAGGAAAAAAATCCAAATCATATAATGAAAGTTGAAATTTAAAATTTCATGAAAGTTAAAAAGTAGATCTTATGATCTAAGAAAACAAAGTTAAACCACATGATCTGATATTCTTGAAGTTACTTGACACTTAAAAAAAAATACAGTTATTGAAGTTACTTAAAAACTTATATATACAAATTTTACAAAACCATACGACTTCTTAAGAACGCTTCTCGGATTAGCTAGATTTACAAATAAACATGAATATTAGTAACCTCATAAATATCACAAATTAAGTTATGAATTACACTTATAAGTCATAATATTGACTAATAAACATGAATTAAACAGAAAATATTAAAATTCATTTTAAGTTTGGAGAAAATTGAAGTTTAATAAAGATTGACGTAGAAAAATTCTTAAAAAGTCTTCCATTTAGGTCATTTTTGCAATTACATATTTACGAAGGAAGACTTCTTAAGAAGTCTACTCTACAGAAGACATCTTGAAAAGTCTTCCTTTGTAAATATTGGCTTATTTTTGAATTTGAAAAATCCTCGAAAATACCTGAGAAGATTTCGTTAGTTTTGCAATGAACTAAAGTTTGTCAGAAATTTGACTTTTTATAGAATACTTCCCAGGTAGTCTTCTGATAGTCTTCCCGAAGTCTACCTGGGATACTTTTCCAATCGACTATTTCTTAATTTTCTAGGCAAGACTTCTCTAGAAGTCTTCCATCGAAAGACTTCTAAAGAAGTCTTCTCTCGTAACCAAAAGTTTGACCAAAACCCGGAAAAATTTGAGAAGACTTCTAAAGAAACCCACACAGACTTCTTGCGATAATGACAGATTTGGGGAAGACTTTCAAAAGACTTCTATAGAAGTCTTCTTCAAGAATACTTTCCCAAGAAGTCTTCTTTGAGAAGACTTTCCCAAGAAGTCTTCTTCGAGAAGACTTTCCCAAGAAGTTTTCTTTCAAAAGTCAAATTTCTAACAAACTTCGGTCAATTGCAAAACTAACTTGTTTATTCGAGAAGAATTCCTGAGATGTCTTCTCCGAGATTGTCATATTTTTGTTAACAAAGGAAAGTTAGAAGACTTCTAGAGAAGTCTTCTCGATGTAGATCACATCTAACGAAGTCTTCTGAAAGTCTTCTGGAAGTCTTCACGACCAGATCTGAAAGAAAAACTATTTCATATTTTGAACCTCTGAAATGACTTGCTTAACTTCTCTAAGCATCCAGAATTTCACTAGAAAAGCTACCAACTCTTTAATGATGAAGAATCATGAGTTTCAATGTTTATATGACCCTTACAAAGCTTGGAATCACAATCTTGTTTTTTTAGATAATGTAAAGAGAAAGTAAAAGAGATGTGATTTGTGTGCATAAGTATTGGGATATGAAGGATAAAATCGAAACTTGTGTGCATTAAGAGCTTCAAATTGGTTGCTCATGGTGGTTGGTGTATTGGTAGGAATGTTAATATTGTAAATACTTGGGGGAAGATGAAGATGATAAGGTAAAAGACTTGTTTTCAGAAAAAGAAAAGAAAAGAAAAAACAAAAAGAAATGATATTTTTGTGAATAACTCGAACTTCTAGGATGAGGGGCGTATAGAGATATTCTCGTATCTCTGATTATGTCAACTATATATTCTCGTATATACTGTAATCAATTACGTCGGGCTATATATTCTCTGTATATAAAGCTCATGTACATTACGTTCTTATTCAATACAATACAACATCATCTACTATATGGTATCATAGCCCTCTTTCTAAGGGATCAAGTTTTTCTTCGCTATCTTTCTTTTTCATCAAGACATGGTGATCTCACTCAAATTACCCTAAAGAGTGATTACTCTCTCAAATAAGAGGTTTACTGTAGTACTTAGGGATCGAATCACGAGGAGCTAACGAACCAATTAAATCTAATTTATTATAAAACTAGGTTATAAATTTATAAATTAAAAGAAGAAGTAAAAGTAAACAATTTGGATTAGTCAGAGTTGTCACTCTACTAATGAGAATTGAGGTGGTTTTGGAGCTTAAGAGAAAGGAGTTAGAACTAGGGTTTTTATTCAGGTTAAGAAGATTATAATTCAATAGGTGCAGACAGTTGTTTGCATGATACATCATAGCTCAACACATTAAGAACAAGTTCAGCAGCTTCCGCATGTTTAAAAACGAGTCTATTAACTATAACTAGAGATCAAACAAGACTGACCCGACTAAGGGACGTCATATCAATAGAAGCGTCGATCGATATTATTGACTAATATCGACCGATACGCCTTTCTCTCCTTCGATCGATTATCCTATAGGGATATCGATCGACACGCTTGTAGTTAAGCTTTAAGTGCGATTTGAATAAGGCTTACTTGAGTATTATTAGATTAGCTATCACTAAACCTAACATTACGTAGTTGACATGATAGATTCGGGGTAGTGTTGTATGAGAATGCTCAATACATCCTAATTCCTCAGTTCAGGTTTCTAGGTGACAATCTCATAGAAACAAGCATTAAGAACAATCCTAATCAATAAGTATCACAACTAGCAATCCTATAGTTGGAGGCTAATCCCCTCAACCTATTTAAACCCTCAATCTAACAAGTGAATTACTCAGACATGGCTAAGCAAGACATAACACAAAAGAAGTAAATAAATTGCATAGATAAAATAGATAGAAGTAATGGAGTTCCAATCACAAATCTCTCTATGATCTTCTCTCCAAACCTATGAATCTAAAAACCTTTTGTGGTGAAAATAAGAAAACAAGAAAACAAGAAAGCTCTCTTTGCCCTAAACACTTTGGCAAAGTATAAATACTAGGGTTTAAAACTCGTCAGGGGTAAACTTGTAAATAGGTGAAGTCGTGGGCTTCAAGCCGGCTGAATCACGTAATGGACTTATGTGCCTTCAGTGTCGATCGATGTCACAGAGTGTGCATCGATCGATATTTAACTCTCCGTGTCGACCTTTAGCAAGGGTCGATATCACTTCGAATGATTTCTCCATTTATGCTCCAAAATGCTCGAAAGACTTCACTTTCTCCCAAATTACTCATGAAGCTATAAATATGCTAATACTACTATATAATATACTAAATAGTTATTAAAACACTTATATACCATGGCTAAAAGAGGGTCAAATCCATGGTATATCAACTCCCTCAGACTTACCCTTTTGATTGTCCTCAAGCAAAACAAACCGGTAGTCTCTCTGAAAGAGGTTTGAAAACAGCAGGGACTCACAGACTTTAAACATTGAAATCATCACCACTATCATATTGCAGTTCACATCTAAGAGATCCTAATCACAAGAGTACGTTATGCAATATCCTAGCTTAGCAACGAAATACAACTATCCAACAAATTAGCAAATATTGTCTAACATTCCCCTTAACTAATCCTCATTTCTTAACATAATATAAATGTGTAGCCTTTGATATGCGTGTGTAGCAAGAGGTGAATGCGACTCTGACACAAACTGTTACTGATGAGGAGATCAAACGAGCGGCTTTTGAGGTGAAAGGAAGTAGTGCTCCACGGGAGGACGGGCTTACTGGAGTTTTCTACCAAAAATGCTGGCGCATAGTGGGTAAAAACTGACGGAGGAGGTTCATGTATTCTTTCGGACTGTTGTTCTTCCAGCAGGTTGGAATCACACCCAAATTAGCCTTCTTCCCAAAGTTCTTAACCCATCTTCGATGAAGGATATGTGACCTATCAGCTTGTGCTCGGTTCAGTATAAAGTCATCTCACAAATTTTATCTGAAAGACTGAAGCATGTATTAAGCACGGTGATATCGGACACGCAAGGAGCTTTTGTTAGTGGTCGTTTGATTACCGATAATCTGATAGGAGCTCATGAGATGGTTCATGGACTCCGGACTGTAAGCTCGTCATCAGACTTTATGGCTGTGAAGACCAACATGTCAAAAGCTTATGACCGAGTTGAGTGGAGATTTGTGGAGACTCTACTAGGAAGGATGGGTTTTGACAGGATATGGATCAATTGGATAATGGCATGCATCTCTACAGTCTCCTATACAATCTTATTCAATGGTAGACAAAATGGTTTCATCAAACCTGAACGTGGTATACGCCAAGGAGACCCACTGTCACCATTTCTATTTATTCTTTGTGCTGAGGCCTTAGTGAACAAGCTTAACCTTTCAGCTGCTCAGGGGAATTTACAAGGAATCTGTCTGGGTCCAGGTGGTCCAATGGTGCATCACTTAATGTTTGCTGATGATATTTTGATGTTGTGTCGTGCAAACCAGGTGGATAGTACTGAGCTAAAGAACTGCTTAAAGCTCTACGGTGAGGCTTGTGGTCAGATTATAAATTTGCAGAAATCAAGCATTATTTTTGGGTCTCAAGTTAGTGAAGCTGCGAAACTGGAGGTGAAAGAAGTTCTGGGGATTGATAAAGATGGTGGGGAAGAGACCTATTAAGGCCTTCCAGAATGTTTCAAAGGTTCGAAGCGAGACCTCTTGGATTTAATACGAGAAAAACTTAAAGCAAGGATGCATGGTTGGTTTGCTAAGTCACTATCACATGGAGGTAAGGAAGTACTATTGAAATCGATTTGTCAGGCATATTTGGAAGGGAAGAAATGAGTTGACATTTATGAAAGTGCAAACGAGCCCAGCCTCAGTAGTTTCTAAAGCATTGGAGGAGGCTTCCATTTGGTTTGATGTTAACATGCTTGATAAGATAGGCCCTTTATCCCTGCCCAGCGAGTGTGTTAATCCACTAAAGTGGTCCCCTCCACCTGTTGGTTTCATCAAATGCAACTTTGGTATAGCATGGGAGACTCCAAACGCTCATAGTGGTGCTGCGTGGATCTTACGGGACCATAATGGGAAGACTGTTTTATATAGCCGTCGTTCATTCTTAAGGGTTCAATCGCAGTTGGAAGCTGAGCTCTTGGGATTGAAGTTTGCAGTAGAAAGCATGATCTCAACTCGTCAGGTTGGTGTTATCTTGGAATCACACTATTCATTATTGAGAGAGGCTATGTTGTTTCCTCAGAGATTTCCACCAGTTAAAGGGCTTGCTGAGTCTATTCATGAGTTGCTTCGGTTCCTAGATGGGTGGCAGTGTGTTCATGTTTTTGATGGCCGGAATCAACCAGCGACAGAGATTGCTCAGAGTGTTATCAAAGATGGTAGGTTCTCATCCTACATCTCGTATGGTGCTCCTCGTTGGTTGCACACACGTCTCAGTTTGGAGGCCACGGGTTTGTGATTTGTTGTTACAGAGGTGATCAAGAGTGCCTGATTGCAGGCATGTACCCTCTATTCTTTTTGGTTCTGGTCATGCTAAGTATCTTCTGATGCTTTTGTTGTTGGTTTTTTTTTTATGTTCTTTCTCTATTCCGGAAGCTTTATTACTTCCGATTTACGTTCACAGTTGTTACAAACATTACAATTTTAGTGTTAAAAAAAATAATTATACGGCATATAATAAGTGAAACTTAAAAATTGAACGACACATGTTAAATTTATAAACCAAATAAAAGAAAGACTGATTTTCTAAAGATCGTCTGAAGATATATAAACCAAATACCAATTCAAACTGAAACATATTTTATATAGATCGTCTGAAACAAACATAGATTACCCAGTAGACATACAAAACTTGTTTAAAACATTTAAAATCCGATGCGTAAACATTATTGAAATACGAAATATAGCGTACGGAGCTCGCATTATCTTGACCTAGGCCTTGCTGCCCTCTTCACCATCTTGGAAGGTCCTTCCGCCTGAGGATTACAACCGCCAATTTCAGAGGTTCAACCTTGGCATAACCCCTTAGCAGTGGAGCTACTGATGCATGCCCAATTTCTTTGGAGACCAGACTACATAGATGGACAGAAACCTGACAGATTAAGTGATAGATAAGTAGTATTTAATAGTTAATGAGGCTGTTTACATCTAATAATCACCAAGACATTTACTTGTTAAAAAGACTTTCCCTTGCATTAATTTCTTTGTGGAAGTAAATGTGGGTCTCTGATGTGGCATTGAGAAACAAACACCCTGCGAAATGAAGATTAGGTGAATGTAATAATAAGAATTGTAAGGCAGTCTATCAAATCACAGATAATAAGTTAATAACTCACACTATTTTTTGGGTTAATGCTGGTTGCAACAACCACTCTTGAATCACCACTTATCGAGTCAAGTTTCTTATGGAACTTCACAACTTGTGAGTTGAACAAATTCACAGACACATCACTACCAGTATAAAACAGATTGTAAAGTGGTCAACACGTACTTATTACTTAAATTGATGATCCATCAGATAAGCAAATCTTGAAGGGATTAATATGATATATGAGTTATCTATCCATTTTGATGGTCGCCATCACACAGTTTTTGGCTTACGGAAGGCCTGCGACAGTACTCCTCAAAGCAGTTATCTCACCAATAAAATCTGACGGAGGATGAATATTAAATGTCTTACCCTACTATTTTGATGAACAGATAAGAGGATGATTACGTGGATGTTGGGTGTTGGCTAGACCAAGCATCTCGCTGTGATTAGGGAACATGAAACATTCTTTAGGTATTGGGTAGCCGGCTCGGGAACCTCCTCGAGAGGTTGCATCACTGAACCGGATAAATAAGGAGAAGTCAGAGAGCCTGAAGTTTTGATTAAACTGAGTCACTTCAAAACCGGTGATGGAATACACTTAACCCACCTTGATCAAATAAGGCATGTAAGTTGAAAACCGGTGGACATTAAGGGTTTCTGACATCATGTTAGCTTGGAACACATGTCAAATGGACAGTATAATCAATATATGGTTTCAACATAACTCATTGAGCAATAAATTCAACAAATTTATAAATAGGAAAGCTTGATAATGAGGATTAAACACGCCGCAAAAGTTTAATAGTACTATGAACATGAGTTTAAGATCAGATTTACCTTTGAAGCCAGAAGCATCATATCGACCCCCATAAGCTCCCATCACGCTTTACATTCATGGCTGAGCGACCTCAATGTAACGGTGGAGGAGAGCGACCGGACTTCAAATCAGAAAAGGGGATCGATGAGGTAGTCAGCTCAGAGAACTTTGGTTCTTTCATGGTTTGAGAAGATGATTTTCCAAGGAAGATAGTTTACCTTTTTATAGATAACTCGCATTCAATGTCAGATCGTGGTTATGTCGGCCAATGGAATTAAGAAGGCAATGAATCTGTAACTCCAAGTAGATTTGAAGAGGAGACCAAGCGACATGACTAAAGACAAACATAGAGATTCTTCGTGTTGATTCAAGTTAGCCAAACTCGGGAGACTCCATTGTTGGTGTTCAAAGAACGCATAAGATCATTGTTTTGTTCGGAGATTGAAAAGATGATGAACCCTAATTTTTCGGAGATGTTGAACTTTTGTTTCGGCTATTGGGCTCGTGAAATACATAGTTAAAGATCAGACCCACAGAATTTTAAGTTTAGATAGAAAACTGAACGCACCGGATCATGTAATGGACAGCTGTCAGGCTCTAGTTAAATTATTTGATGACGTGTCTCAACCAGTAGGGATAAAACTCTGCTTTATATATAAAGGAAGATTAAAAGTATTACATATTTATTGTATAGTTTATTGTTTGTATTTTAAAATATAGAAATTTTTTTTTATAATATTTAAATCATATTTGAATTGTATAAAACATGTTTATGTACTGTTGGTGATATTGGCGTTTTCAGAAAATTTCTTCATAATATTATTTATTATTAGTTTAAAAAAAACCAAAAACTAAACTTCAAAATCTAAAATTCTAATTTTTCAAAAAACTAAAATATACATCAAAATTAGAAACCAAAAACTAAAAATCAAAATCCAAAAATTAAAAATTAAAAACTAAAAACCAAAAACCAAAAACTAAAAACCATTAAAATAATCATCACCTAAACTTCACAATACTAATACATAGTAAAATAAATAAAAAATTAAAGTTGGGAATGTTAGAATATATATGATATAGGTATGTAACATTAAATATCAAAATTATATTAACAGTTTATAGTTTTGTATTAATTAACAGAATTTATGATTACTATTTTATAAATGGTATAACTTGTTAAAATCCTTAAAATGTGCCAATTTAAAATTTAATACATTTCATAAAACGTTGATAAATATTTAAAGATGCCTCACTTGTGGCATGTATGAAATAGGCAAGAAATTTGCAACTCCTTGCCACGTTACATGGCAAGCCTCTACTATATAAGGCCATGATTATCCTTAAGAAACCCACCCGAGTTTCTTAAGGATTTAAGAAAAAACAAAAGAAAAAAAAATTAAAAAAAAAACAATCGCGGACCGCCACGTATGCGCATAGTATAATAAACTCTTAAGGATCGATCTTTAATTCATAACTTTTATAACCAATCCTTGCACTGTTCACGCTTAAGAAACCCGCTAAGAAACCCGGATAATCATGCTCTAAGAACACTAGAGACCTCTGCCATTATTCGAGAAAAAACAAACGGTTACACAGCATAAAATGAATAACAAAGCAGTTTTCCTTCTTATCGTTCTCCTCTCTTTCCACGCATCTGCGATAGTGCCTGCGGGAAGATGGAGTCCCATCGGTAACGTTAAGGATCCTCACGTCGTAGAGGTTGGCAAATTCGCTGTTTCCGAGTACGACATGGAAAGCAAGTCAGAAGTTAAGTTCGTGGCGGTTGTTAGCGGCGAGTCTAAGGTAGTCGCCGGCACTAATTACCGGCTTATCGTGGCGGTTAATAACGGCCCTGGTGCGAGCAAGAACTGAGGCGATTGTATGGGAGAAAGAGTGGTTGAAATAAATGAATCTCACTTCCTTTAAGCCTTTTGTTTGAAGGCGTTTTCCAATCAGTTTTCCATGTAATCGATCTCATAAAACAGCAAAAATGAGATAAAATAAACAATAAGGAATTAATGTCAGTTTATGTATTGTCTTATTTTCAAATATCATGTTGTTATGGGTAAAGAAAGAGTGCGATGAAGAAATGGTAGTATAAACTGTTTTGACAAGTGTGTTAACACATCCGCTAACTATTCCGACTAAGGCCTGTTCGTTTGTACATCTGAAAGATGCATTCAGATAGTCTATCTAGATGCTTTATTCATATGGTTTATCTGAGTTGTTCGTTTCTCTATTTCGTCTATGCATCCAGATGAATCATCTCAATGTAACTATGTTCGTTTAGTTTTTCTTAACTTGCATCTGCATCCGGATGGATTTGTTAATAAAATGAATAAAATAGATTTGTGTTTATATTTTGGCGGGAAATTTTTCTTGGTTTTTCTGAAAAAAAAACGTTTTATGGTTTTGATGAAAAGTGTGTTTTCATGATTTTATCAAAAATTACATTTTTACGGCTTTAGCATGAAAATGTGTTTTGTGGTTTTTGACTGAAAAATGCATTTTTACGATTTTGATAAAATACTTCGTTTTTGCAAATTTTACGGAAAATGCATATTTCAGTTTTAATGGAAAGTGTGTTTTTACATTTTTGACGAAAAGTGTGTTTTTACAGGTTTTGCAGAAAAGTTCATTTTTACAGTTTGGCGGAAAAATGCATTTTGCGGTTTTGGCGGGAAAAGACATTTTCCGGTTTTGGCGAGAAAATGCATTTTCCAGTTTTGGCGTGAAAATATGTTTTTACGGTTTGGCGGGACAATATATTTGCGAAAGATTAGGGTTTCTGGTTTGAAAAAAAATATATTTTTTAAAAATTTTATTTTTATCATTTATTGTTTTGGACTGAATTAGATGCATCTGCATCCAAGATGCACCATCAAAACTCACCCTCATTTGGGTGAGAATTTGAGATAATTTTTTAAAAGCTCAGCTGGGTGGTCCATCTGAATGTAGCATTTTAATGTATAAAACGAACATCAATTTGCATCTTCACCCAAAAAGATCACTTAGTTGAGCAAACGAACAGCACCTAATATGCTAGATTAGTGGGTCACGAGACTGTTACAGATGAATCACTTAATTTAGTTATTTAATTAGTGCATTAAGAAATCTTTTTTTTGATCAAAATATATATTTTTTTTTTTGGGTAAGAAAACCACAAAGGAGAGAACATGTGAGGGGAAGTGTAAAGCGAACATGTCATGTCTTTGGTCCACCATATAGCTTATTAAATGTGACCATTGTATTTATTCAACCACCCGTTTTACAGTTTCTTCATTACATCATTTTTATGTAGTGAGAGTTGATTCTTAATCAACCATTCTATTTCAGGTAAGGATAGGATAGAGAGTAACGATAAGGTCGTGTGTGTCAACGAGAGGAGGTCTCCGCCGCGGCGAGGAGGCTCCCGTCTCAGCACCTAGGCGGAAGCCTAACCTCCGTAGATCCGTCGGATCAACAATCCGATGTAGGGATGAAGGGGCTTTTCAAGTCAAAGCCACGTACTCCCGTTGACCTGGTCCGACAGACGTGCGATCTCCTTCTCTTCTCCGATCGCTTCATCTCCTCTTTGCCTCCTGATTCCAAACGCGATGAAAAGGTCTCCTCCCTCTCTCTCTCGATTCCACCTTTGATGAATCTTCGAATCAAATTGCTTTCATGTCGTTGCTCTTTCATAGATTGTTGAAGTGTATGCTTGGATTCTGTTGAGCAATGTTATTTTTGTAATCAAACCAAACCAGAAGATTCAAGGTAACTATAATGACTTAGTTTGGTTTAGAGAAGTTGTTAAGTGTCAAAGAAAAGTAGTTGTTGTACTGTTCTGTGGAAGCATGGCCTTAAGCTAGAGCTCTAAGAAGTTAGTGGGAGCAGTTGTAATATTTAGACAAGAGAGAGTATGTTCTCTATAAGGTCATGATTAACCCTATGAAACCCTCATGGTTTCTTAGGGATTTCAAAAAAAAATTAAAAGGAACCAAGGTTTCTTAGGGATTTTAAAAAAATAAATAAAAAGGAACCGATCGTTGGCCGCCACGTACGCGAACAGTGTAAGAAACTCTTAAGGATTGATTCTTAATTCATAACTTTTATAACCGATCCTTACACTGTTCATGGGACCTAGGCCCTCAAGAAACCCACTAAGATACCCCTTTAATCATGGTCTAGGCTTGTGTCGTGTGTGAATGTAAGAACCAGTAAAAACAATGAATTAAGCTTTCATCAAGAACTTCCTCTACACAAAAAAAAAACAGAGCAATGATGATCAAACTGTTAGAAATATTTCATTAGGAGGAGAATATTTCTATACCATTATGTGGTCTTATGGTTAACCTATTATTATTGAGATTGTTAAACCCTAATGATACTTGGTAACCAATAAAATGGTGATTAAAGGAGTTAAGCTTATAATGATGATGATTAAGTAATAGACTAAGTAATTGATTCTAGAAGGTTTCTCATTTGATGATTCATGAAACATGTGTCATTGTAGGAAAGCATTTGAATTTAGTTCAATGCATCAAAGGAGAACAAATTCATTGTATGAGTGAATGATTCTAGAAGTCTAAACACTTGTCATTACTCAACCTTGATGGATGGTTGAGATTAAAGAAGAAACTTGCCAATAAAGGTATCAAAACTTGGTGAGAAACTTTTGGTCTCTCTCCCCACCTATAAATAGTGCACTTTGGACCATCACAAAGACACATAAAGAAAATTTCTCTACAACACATAAAGAGGTTTTAGGTAAGGGGAGAGAAGGCACAAAAGTTCTAGTGAGAGAAAACAAAGTCCTTGTGAAAATAAAGAACACATCTTCCACATCTAAACCATTCAAAAAGATTTCCGCAAAATGAATGGAGGTATTCTGATAAACTTTCTCTTAATACTATTATATGATTAGTGTAGATGTTAAAGATCTTAAGGGTTCATGTAAAATCATGTTTTACATGTGGTATCAGAGCTAACGGTTATAAACATCTAGCTAATCCGGAAAGTGTAATAGATTTATGTTTTAGAAAATGAAAGTAGATCAATTCTTAGGTAATTAAAATTTGATCTAAATTAATGTTTAAATTTGTATGAGTAAGAGAGTTTTCGGAAATGTTGAATCATACATTACATTTATGTATTCTATTACGATCTCTGATATGAGAAATAATCGATGCATAAATTTTTCTATACATAAATCGTATGGAAATCAAATTAAGTAATTTGTGCATGAATTTTATAAAAACAATATTTAATATAAAGAGCAAAATTATGGTTAAAGATCACCACAGTGACTTTACTCTAAAGTGATTTGCGAAATGAAAAATTGTTCAAATAAGTATTTGATATTATTGAGTTGTAATTAGTTACCCACAGGTAGACCATGTACTCAATATATGATCAAATAACTTATAGAGTATTTGTATTGTGTAGACTAAATATATCCACAGATAATTTAGTTTGAGTAATTCTATACATCACTCATAAATGTGTTCGAATTCTATGATTATTAATGAAAATATGGTTGTTACCCACAGGAGCTCCATAATTTCTTATCATATATTTTCACTGATTGTATATATGTGTTGATTAATGTTTTGAAGTCTAAATTAATTCTTGCGTATCTCAAAACCCGCATCTTCGTTTTCCGCTAGTTTGTCATCCATGATCTCGTCTGTTCCAATTCTTACTGGAACCAACTTCTCAGAATTGAAAGAAAAAGTTGAGTTCACTTTAGGAGTACTAGACTTGGATTTGGCATTATGTGAGGATGAGCCAAATCCACTAATAGAGGAAAGTACGAAGGAAAAGAAAGAATTCTATAAAAATTGGGAAAAGGCCAACAGATTGAGCACTATGTTCTTAAGGATGACAATAGCTAGCAACATCAAATCTTCCCTTCCACCTGCAGATAAAGCGAAAGCTATCTAGCCGCTATAGAAGAACAGTTTAAGACTGCAGACAAATCCCTAGTAGGGAAACTTATGGAAGATCTTACAACCATAAAGTATGATGGCGCAAGGTCTATGCATGAACATTGCATTGAAATGACCAACCTTGCGGCTAAGTTAAAGAATCTAGGAATGAGTGTGGACGATTCATTTCTTGTTCAGTTTATCCTAAATTCTTTACCTCCTCAGTACGGACCATTCCAAATCAATTATAACACCATAGATGAAAGATGGACATCGAATGAATTGTCTAATAAATTGGTCCAAGAGGAGGCTATGCGAAGGTATTAAGGTTGCCCATTATGTTTAAGCAGCTGGACATAAAGCTAGGAAAAGGCATCAAATGAGTCATAAAAGAGCACCTCCCAAAATAATTGACAATCAAGTGAATGAGAAGAAAAAGCCAAAGAAAGAAGATAGATGCCATTTTTGCAGAAAGATTGGACACTTTCAGAAAGATTGCCCTAAAAGAAAAGAATGGTTCGAAAAGAAAGGTAACCTTTTAGGTTCCATAAGTTTTTTTGAATCAAATTTTCCTAATGTTTTTCCTAAAACTTGGTGGATAGATAATGGTGTTATTGTACATGTAACAAATTCCATGCAGGGATTCCTTATGATCCAGAACATAAACTCAAGTGAAAACTACTTACTGATGGGAAATCAAGACATCGTGC
This sequence comes from Moricandia arvensis, assembly GCA_905132765.1. Taxonomy (NCBI): domain Eukaryota; kingdom Viridiplantae; phylum Streptophyta; class Magnoliopsida; order Brassicales; family Brassicaceae; genus Moricandia; species Moricandia arvensis. The sequence goes on along the minus strand of CAJHQP010000246.1, from coordinate 60,502 downwards.
CGGTTGAAGCTATTGGCACTTATCGTCTTATTATGGATCGTGGATTTTGTTTGGATTTATTTCAAACTCATTATGTTCCTTCTATTTCCCGTAATTTAGTTTCATTAAGCAAACTTGATTTAGCTGGTTTTAAATCGACTCAAGGAGATGGTTGTTTTAATATATTTCTGAACTCTAATCGTGTTGGTTCTGCAATATTAGTTAATGGCCTATATAAGTTAATTTTGGCTGATCAACCAATTAAAACACATCTATCCCTTCATACTGAAGGAAAACTTAAGAATAAAACATGTACAAATGATTTGTATTTTTTGTGGCATAAAAGATTGGGACACATTTCCAATGAAAGAATGAAAAGGTTGGTAAATAACGGAATCATTCCAAAACTCGATTTTACCAACAATAAAATGTGTATAGATTGCATTAAGGGAAAACAAACTAAACACACTAAGAAAGGAGCCACAAAACGTACACAGCTTCTAGAAATCATACATACAAATATTTGTTGACCTTTTGATGTTCCAACTTTTGGAGGTGAAAAGTATTTCATTACCTTTATTGATGATTATTCATGTTATTGTTATGTCTATCTATTGCATGAAAAATCTCAATATGTGGATGATGTACAAACATTCATAACTGAAGTAGAGAGGCAACTAGATAGAAAAGTGAAAATCATTAGGTCAGATAGAGGTGGTGAATTTTATGGCAGGTATGATGAAACGGGACAACATCCCAGACCTTTTGCCAAACTTCTCCAAAATTTAGGAATCGTTGCCCAGTACACAACGCCTAGTTCTTCATGGCAGAATGGTGTAGCTGAAAGGCGTAATCATACTTATATAGAAATGGTTAGATCAATGATGAGTCATGCTAACTTACCTATATCTTTGTGGATGGATGCATTACGTACTGCAGCCTATATTTTGAATAGGGTTCCAAGCAAAGCAGTTCCAAATACTCCTTTTGAACTGTGGAAAGGCTGGAAACCTAGTCTGGCACACCTCCAAGTTTGGGGATGTCCAGCTGAAGCAATAATATATAATCCACATGAAAAGAAATAAACGATCAGTGGTTTCTTTATTGGTTACCCTGAGAAATCTAAAGGATATAAGATTTACTGTCCAAACCATAGTACGAGAATAGTAGAAACCAATAATGTCAAATTCTATGAGAATGACAAAATTAGTGGGAGTCAGAAAGTAAAGGAAGTGGTCATTCAAGAAGTAAGAGTAAATATTCCTTTGCCCTAAATTTCGAACATTGGTAATTCTCCTAATGTTGAACCGTTAAACAATGAGGAGAATCCAGTGAATGACCATATACTCCATGATGAAAATATTGTCAATAATGATCAAGTACATGAAACACAAGGGGAACCAGCATTAAGAAGATCTACGCGTGAGAGGAAATCTGCTATTTCTAATGATTATGTACTTTATCAAGTAGAATCTGAAGAAATGAATATTAAATATCCGGTTTCTTATTCACAAGCCATAAAAGATGTTAATTCTGATAAATGGATTGATGCCATGAAAGATGAAATAGAATCAATGGCTGAAAATGAAGTATGAGATGTCGTTCAATTACCAAAAGGACATAAACCAGTCGGGTGTAAGCGGATCTTTAAGACCAAACTCGACTGTCATGGAAATATTGGACGACATAAAGCTCAACTTGTAGCCGGCTTTAATCAAAAGGAAGGCATCGATTATACTGAAACCTTTTCTCCTGTGTCCAGAAAAGACTCTCTCAGAATTATCATGGCTTTGGTAGCTCATTATGATCTTGAGTTGTACCAAATGGATGTAAAAAATGTCTTTCTTAATGGAGACTTACAAGAAGAAGTCTATATGCGTCAACCTGAAGGCTTCATAATCGAATGTCAGGAAGACATGGTCTGCAAACTAAAGAAATCAATTTATGGACTGAAACAAGCTTCGAGGCAATGGTATCTCAAATTTGATGAAACCATTACAAAATTCGGTTTCAAAGAAAATATTGTAGATCCATGTATATACCTCAATATCAGTGGGAGTAAGTTCATATTTTTGGTTATGTATGTTGATGATATCTTATAAGCCAGCAGTGATCTTGGTTTATTAAACGAGACCAAGAATTATCTCTCTAGAAACTTTTCAATGAAAGATATGGGTGAGGCAACCTATGTGATTGGGATTGAAATTTTCCATGATAGATCACTTGGAATTTTAGGTTTGTCTCAGAAAGAATATATTGACAAAGTTATTGAGAGATATGGCATGATATCGTGTTCTTCTAGTAATGTTCCTTTACGGAAAGGTGATAAGCTTGATCTTAAGCAATGTCCGCAGAATGAAATGGAACGTAAAAAAATGGAAAAATACCCTTATGCTTCACTAGTGGGAAGTTTGATGTATGCACAAGTCTGCACAAGACCAGATATTAGCCATGTAGTGGGAATGCTAGGAAGATTTCAAAGTAACCCAGGACTCACTCATTGGAAAGCTGCAAAGAAAGTTTTGAGATACCTAAAAGGAACAAGAAATCACATGCTCACATATAAGAAATCAACACACCCACAGGTGGGTGGATTTTCCGACTCAGATTTTGGTGGATGTCAAGATACAAGACATTGCATTCTTGGTTATGTGTACCTCTTTGGTGGAGGTGCCATCTCGTGGAAAAGCCAAAAGTCTGAATTGATCTACACATCTACTATGGAGGCTGAGTATGTGGCATGTTACGAGGCTTCTATTCAGAGTTTAGGGCTTTGAACTTTATTGACAAGCCTTTAACTCTTTATTGTGACAATCAAGCTGCAATCTTCTTCTCAAAGCATGATAGAATATCTAAAGGATCCAAGCATATGGACTTAAAGTATCTATCACTGAAGCAAGATGTCAAAAGAGAAAAGTTTGTCATTGAACAAATAGGCACCGAACTTATGGTCGCAGACATATTTACGAAAGCTTTACCTCCGAAGACATTCATGAAGCATGCTGAAAGTATGGGTCTAGAGGATACAAGTAATTAAAGTTGTTTGCTTTTGTTTCACCTATTTTGACAATATGAGCTCTTAATGACTTTTGCATCTTTTATTCTGTTTCCAAAGCGTGTACACATTATCGTAGTTGGATTAATGATAAGAGAATAAGTCTTTAAATGAGACATAAAAGGGACCCTTATGATAACTCTACTTATGGTCTAACTTTGACAGTAAACAGTGTAGTAGTGCATGGAATGAATCATGTTTCAAAATAATATGTGCTCGCCATGACTCTCACTAATTATTAAATTAGTTAAGACAATTATGATGACCAAATAAAAGCGAGGTTTAACATATAATGCCAGTCTTATGATTCTCAATATTTAATTAATAATTTATACCAACAAGAAAGTGGGAGAATGTTAGAAATATTTCATTAGGAGGAGAATATTTCTATACCATTATGTGGTCTTATGGTTAACCTATTATTATTGAGATTGTTAAACCCTAATGATACTTGGTAACCAATAAAATGGTGATTAAAGGAGTTAAGCTTATAATGATGATGATTAAGTAATAGACTAAGTAATTGATTCTAGAAGGTTTCTCATTTGATGATTCATGAAACATGTGTCATTGTAGGAAAGCATTTTAATTTAGTTCAATGCATCAAAGGAGAACAAATCCATTGTATGAGTGAATGATTCTAGAAGTCTAAACACTTGTAATTACTCAACCTTGATTGATGGTTGAGATTAAAGAAGAAACTTGCCAATAAAGTTATCAAAACTTGGATAGAAAGCTTTTGGTCTCTCTCCCCACCTATAAGTAGTGCACTTTGGACTATCACAAAGACACATCAAGAAAATTTCTCTACAAGACATAAAGAGGTTTTAGGTAAGGGGAGAGAAGACACAAAAGTTCTAGTGAGAGAAAACAAAGTTCTTGTGAAAATTAAGAACACATCTTCCACATCTAAACCATTCAAGAAGATTTCCGCAAAATGAATGGAGGTATTCCGATAACCTTTCTCTTAATACTATTTTGTGATTAGTGTAGATGTTAAAGATCTTAGGGTTCATGTAAAATCATGTTTTACACAAACTACTACTTTATTATGTTTAATCTTAAAGAACACCACAGATTCAATCTGGATCGGGTCCTGTTCATAGTCTATAATTTAGTGGTTAATATGTATAAATAATTTGGTTTCCAAATTGATTTAAATAATTTTTTTATATATAGTAATCATATGATCTTTATTGAGTAATTGTTTTAATTGTCATGGTCGGCCCTGAACATTGATTTGTAGATGGCGGAGCTAAGCAGGAATGTACGTGATATGAAGTTCACACTCTATGGAAACAGTGAGGCCGAGCCTGTTGCTGAAGCTTGTGCACAATTGACTCAGTAGTTCTTTAGAGAGGATACTCAACGCGACTACGCCTCTTGATTACTTGTCTACCTAATCTCAACTTGGAGGCAACTAACAATTCATTCTTTCCCAGTTTGAAAGATATCAACTATGAGATTTTGATTGAGAGCAAATCTTGTTTTTTTTTTGTGTGTGTGTGTATTAGACTAGGAAAGATGCTACACAAGTTTTTGCAAATCTGCAGAGGGAACAAGTCAATTTTAAGCAGATTGCTCCTTATTATCTTGAAGCCAACCTTGATCTCATGGATGTTTTGATACAAGGGTGAGTTTACTCTTACTGCTTTGACAAATAAGAGGTTCCTCATTTGTAATAGTTTTCTATTTTTTTGTGTGGCAGCTTTGAGAATATAGACATGGCTTTACATTATGGTTCTATCTTTAGGGAGTGCATCCACCATCAGATTGTTGCCAAGTGAGCACAAATCAATCCTTTCTCTCCAGTTTACAACTTGTGAAGTGTTATTATGTCTTCAGAGATGTTAGTTGACAATTTTCTTCCCTAACATAATCTCCTTTGGTTCAGATATGTTTTGGAGTCTGAGCACGTGAAGAAGTTCTTTGCTTACATACAGCTTGCTAATTTTGACATTGCTGCCGATGCAGCTGCAACTTTTAATGCTCTAAAAGAATATTTGCAATTTCGCTTGAATCTTTTTCTGCTGGCACTATCAAGTGTCCAACATGCGATGAAAATAACTCCCACAGTAATATGTTTTTGCAAGAACTGCTAACTAGACATAAGTCTACCGTCGCCGACTTTGTCACTAAGAATGAACACTAGGTAAGTTTTTCTTATAGCTTTATGATCTGTGCGTCAAGGCAGAGCATTATGAATGCTTCATGCTTTGGACTAGTGTGATTCTCAAACGTTTTTAGGTTTGGCAGTTTTTCGCTAACTAAAATTCAAAGCTTCTTGAATCAGTTAATTATGTAACCATATGGCAAGCCATTAAGGTATAGAGTAAAATTATACGAGTCAAAAACTTTGAAACGATAGCAGTGGCTGATCAATCTGATGTAACGTGAAATAGTTATTGGGTGATAAATTACTGGATCGATCAAATTCAGCTGTGATGACGAAATATTTGAGCTCAATGGATAACTTAATGATTCTCATGAATCTTCTGAGAGAATGATGCTTTTACCAGAGTACCCTCCTCAAATCTTTTAATCTTGATAATAATTGTTTGGGAACTAAACTCAATCCCTTTAAATTGCATGAGAAGTAAGAGCATCCAAATAGAAGCATTCCACGTTTTCAAGGTAATAGTTCTTAGTATCTTAAAGATGTGGAACGTAATCATTATCAGCAATGATGATTGTCCTGATTGTTTAAATGTTATTGTACTGTGATTATCATCATTGTTGTACAGCTGTTTGTGGCGAACCAAAAGAAGCCTGCAGATATAGTCAACATTCTGGTGCTTAACAGAAGCAAGCTTCTGAGATTGTTGGATGAGTTGAAACCAGCAAAGGTATTAAAGTCAGGTTTGCATCTGACCCTTCTCCTCCTTACTAATGCTTTGTTTGGAACCATTTTGTTTTCAGAGGATGAGAAATTTGAAGCAGTCAAAAGTCAGGTCTTGAGAGAAATTTCATCCCTTGAGCTGCAATATCTTGCTTGAATCAATCATCCTTCCTTCCCGTTTGTACACATTCAAAAGACATTTTTGAAGCTTCGAAAGTTTGTTGTTGTCTTCTTTATTAGGTAAACCAATCTCTTTCACTTTCTCTTGCATACACACACATTCAGACAAGACATTTATATGATTTATGTAATCACCTGTACACTTTTCACTTCTGATTAAATAAAAAAGGCTTTGTTTATAAGTTCACAGTTTTGGTCTTAAAAACAGAGCAAACACCTAACGTGTATCACAAGCAACTGAGTTATGCAAACATTTTTAATGAGAAGTTAAGGAGTCCGTTTTTTACGAGGGTCACGTGAAGTTGTTAATTGTGATAATGGGTCAGTCCAAGTTTTTATTGGGCATTTATATACCTAGTGGAGAGATAAATAATTGATGACACTTTTAGCCTTTTGACAAACAAACTTAAGTCTAGCGATCCATATAACTTCTAGGCGCGATTCATCAATCACGACCCAAAGACTTTCTCACACGTGCGAAACTCGGCGGTGACGACTCGGAAGTTTATATTTTTTTTCCATCCCATCGGTGAACTTTTTACCTAGGTAAATCTGGGGTACTTTTACCTCTCTTTTTGCGCCATTAAACTAGCCGTACAAACCTTGGTGATAAATTTAATAAAATAATTAGTGGATGGGGTTAACTGATAATGATGAGATATAATATGGTATGGTGGATAATATAAAGAAACCCTAATAGAATAAGAGATGTTCGGCGGAATGCATCCACCAGATCTTAAAATGTTGGAAACTAATAGCGGTGTGCGTGGCTCCGCTAGGAGTTTTGGTGGTAAATTTTAGGCGAGCAGTAAGGTACACTATTATCTCCCTTCGACATTGCTAAATCATTGTGTTTTTGTTAGTATAAATTTAACTGTAATTGTTCGTTGGGGTGTAGGAAACTCACAGTCTCACGTTGTTGTTATGGCTGGCCGGTGGATAATGTATGATAATGGTGTTCGGGATTTCAAGATAGACAATGAGAAAATGGGTAGAGCAGTCGACTTCTCGCAAATCAAAAGCGCTAACAGTTTGAAAGATAGTATTATTGCTACTTATGGTTTGTTGGGAAGAGACATAGAGGTTCAAATGTGTTATTGGCTAATTGATGGAGAAAGTAAAATGGTTGGTAAAGGGGTCGCACCAGTGGGGATAGCAACGGATACTGATTTTAAAATATTCAAGGCTCTTCATAAGACAGACAGTCTTTTAATGTTTTTTGATATTTAGAGAGAACATTGGCGGAAATGTGATATTTTTAAGGTACGAACGAGATATCTTGTTGCAAATGCATGCATCATTTGGAATGGATGATGATGAGCATTTACTAAGGCACATAGAAGCAATTGAAGCAACTTTTTGGATTGAACTCACACATGGCTGGTCGAGTGCAAGGTTTGAAGGATAAAGATATTGGAGCGGCTGTAGATGGAGTATGTGGGGTTAGTCCGGCTTCGATTAATATGCTTCAATAAAATAGTACACAAAAAGAGAACCAAAAATGATGTGCACTAAGAACAGTAGGGGAGAATGGAAGTAAAAATGGGCTCACGTGAAGATGCCGTTTGTGGGGTTAATCCGGATTATATGCATCAACAAAACTGTACTCTACAAGAGACGGAAAATAGGTGTGGAGAAACAATAGTAGTGGAGAATGGAAGTAAAAAGAGGGCTAGCGTTGACGCTGCGTCAGGAGAAAACAAAAGAGATGACGTTGCAATTGAAGATTAAGATGAAAATGAAGATGAAGATGAAGAGGGACATGAAGATGAAGAGGAAGATGGAGATGAAAATGAATATGACGAGGACTATGATTGTAATGAAGATGAGATGAAGACGATGATGAAGATGAAGATGAAGATGATGGTGGGAATGAAGATAAAGATGACGTTGGAAATGAAGATGCAGATGAAGATGAAGAGGACTATGATTATAATGGCTGACATGAATTTGTTAGAAATGATTGTGAGAGAGACGAAGACGAAGATTTTGTTGGATGTACACCAAAACGAAGGGGTGGTGGACGGTTAAGGGCTACAGGTGGATCTTCTTCAAGAAAACATCGTTGCAATATGAGACATAACGAAGTGAACACAAATCAAGTAAATGATATCGTATGGACCTCGCGAATCGTTGACCTTTTGTACACCGAAGATACTGGTATCGGTGGAAGCATCGATGTTGTCGCTGTAACTCCACGAAAAGATAGAAACCAACAAAACCACGACGATGATTTTGTTGATAGTCGTTTCACCAAATCGTCCTCTAAAACAGTAAGGTGTGAACTGACCTTTGAAACCGAGCACTCTAATGTTGGCAATGTTGTTCTGGTTACACCACCACAACAAAACGAGAAACAAAGATGCATGATCGAGGATGATGATCATATTGTTCTTGGTACACCACATAAACAATACAACAAACGAGTAACCGTTAGTTGTACACAGCCGGATGAAACAGAATTTGAGGGTGGCTAAGCATGCATCCCAAGAAAACAGTTTCAATCTACCTCAGTAATAGTTAGTTGTACACAAGCGAATGAAACAGATACATGTGCAAGTGTTGATCTTGGTAAAGCTACTCCACCAGAAAAGCACAACACACACAGCCGTGCGATCAAAGATGAGGACCTGTTTGTGGATCCTCTTGTTATAGAGAGTACACAAGTTCAGGGTAGAGAGTCTTTCATGAAAGGAATACAAGTTTGGGAAATGTATGGATATAATGATGTAGATTCGGTGTTTAATAATATGGAAGGAAACGGTTTCCAGCCGCAGGAAATCGACTTCAGCAAGGAGGACTCGAATATATATCTTGGAAGGTTGTTTAAGGGCAAAGCACAGCTCAAGTTGACGATGTCGATCTATGCACTCGTGAAGGTGTGCAGGCTCAAGTTCAGGCATTGCAAACGCTACGTCACGGCTATATGCGTTGATAAAGAGTGTACTTAGAGGGTATGTTCTAAGCAACTAGGTGATTCTCCTACGTATGTTGTGAAGAAGGCAATTTTGCGACATAGTTGCACATCTGATGTGCGAGGGCATTACAAAAAACATGGAACATCTAGAGTTATTGCTGCTCTATTGCGCTCAAAATATGAAAGACTCCACTGTGGACCTCGTGCTGTAGAAGTGCCGAAAGTACTTCGAACGGAATTCAACTTCACATGCACGTACAGGAAAGCTTGGAAAGCTAAGGAACTAGCAATTGCGTCTGCCCAAGGAACAGAGGAAACGTCTTACAAGATGTTGCCACAATACTTGCACGTTCTGAAATTAGCAAATCCTGGAACAGTCACGGATATTAAAACCGAACTTGATAATGAAGGAAAATTGAGGTTTCTGTATGCATTCATGTCACTGAAGGCTTGTATCGATGTGGTGGCAGTATTTGCGTAAGATCATTGTGGTGGAAAATCGAGGTTTCTGTATGCATTCATGTCACTGAAGGCTTGTATCGATGTGGTGGCAGCATTTTCGTAAGGTCATTGTGGTGGACGGCATCCACATGTTCGGAAAATACAAAGGGGTATTGCTTAGTGCAAGCGGGCAAGACGCAGACTGCCGCCTATTCCCTATTGCTTTCACAGTAGTGGATAGCGAGAACTCAGATTCTTGGAAATGGTTCTTCGAATGGTTGTCAACAATCGTAGAAGATAGTTGTGTATTAACAATAATTTCCGACAGATGCGCCGTTATATTTGCAGCTAAAGATAGTTGGTATCCATCTGCACACCATGCTATTTGTCTTGTACACCTTAAGTGTAACGTAGGAGATAAGTATAAAGGACTGCAGCAGAAGCAAATGGTGGGCAGTGCAGCTGAAGCGTTCAATGTTTCGGAATTTCAAAAGATCTCTGACCTTATCAAGCATACGGATTGGAGATGTGGGGATTACTTGGAGAAAATCGACAAAACGTTATGGACACGTTCACATTTTAAAGAAAATAGGTTTAGCTTGATGACTTTAAATTAAACTGAATCATTGAATAAAGCGCTTTTGCCAGCGCATGATAGCCCTATAATGGCACTGCTGGAGTTTATAAGACGGATGTTGAGCAGATGGTTCAAGGAAAGGCGGTGCGATATCAGTAAAATGCAGGGAATTGTTCCGAACGCAATTGATCAAATAGTGGTCAAACATTTAGTGTTGTCAACTGGCCTTCTTGTTTTGTCTTGTTCCACTTGGGTATTTGAAGTTACACAAGCCAATTGGATACGACTTTGTTGTCGATTTAGAAAAACGTACTTGCTCCTGCCTTGCATTTCAGATCCTTGGGTTGCCATGCCGACAGGCTATTGCCGCTGCTTCTTTTCGGAAACATGGGGTACGACTTGTTTGTTTCACAATACCATGTCAAAGATACTTGGTCTGAAACAATTAATGATATCATACTACCGGTTGAAGATCCACCGAATGTCAATATTCACGCAAATGTACTTAAGGTCGACCTTTATCCACAAACGACGAAAAGAACGAAGGGAAGGCCATGACATAAAAGAAAACTTGGAGCCGACGATTATGCAGTTAAACATTTGTTTGTTTATACCTTTCCTTACTATTTTTTGAAATTCATTGTACGCTCTCTCTAACTACTTTTTTGTTTATAGGAGGGTGCGAGGAAAAAGAAGAAGCCGAATAAGTGTTCCAGGTGTTTTAAGGAAGGCCACAAGAAGACTACATGCAAGGAACCAGTGCCCTGATCAATATGACGAGGAAGACCATTCACAATACCTTGTCAAATTATGGAAGTCGGAGGAACCCTTTTTCAAATTATAATATGATTGTGTTTTGGGAACCGGACGAACCAATTATTTTGGATATCATCTGATTGTGTTTTTGTTGATATCAGGGCGTTTTATGGAAAATTCATGATTTAAGTTTAGGGTTCCAAACTTTAGGGTGTAGGGTTTAGGGTTTAGGGTATATGGTTCATGGTTTATGGTCTGTGGTCTATGGTATGTGGTTTAGGTTTAGGTTTAGGGTTTAGGGCTTTTAGGCTTTTAGGGTTTAGGGTTTAGGGTTATATATCCCTAAACCATAGTTACTAATTTCAACCAGTTCTATATCCCTAATTACTAATTTTTACGGACGAAATTACAAGATATGAAATGGGTTTTACAACCAAAGGTGTATAACCCTATAATCCTCTCGATATCTTTTTGTTTCACCCAATACGTTTGTGTGAGGTCATTTTTAGTGAGTTGGGGGTTATGTCAAGCTTATAGGTGCCATTAACTTTCATGTACTGGGGTTAGGTTTCAAATATTGGTTGCACAATAACTTTTGTATTATAGTCACCCAACTACTAATAAAAATTCCTCTATTTAAGTTGTTCTTACAAATCTGCAATAACATATCTTCTTCAGCAATAAAATAGTATGCATGAGTCACAAATTCCAGATCTTCCTCACGAACTGTTTTCTAAAATTATTGAGCATCTTGGCGAGGAATCAGCATGGTACCTTGGAGCCTTAATGCAGACTGGGAAACGCGGATACGAACTTTTCCATCAACCACCCATCTTAAAGAGGTGCAACGTGACTCCTATTTTCGATGAAACGCCCTCTGGAATCCAAAATTTTGGTCATTTTCGCAACTTCTTCCAAAAGTGCGTTGAGGTTGGTAACATAGAGGCCATATACTATGAAGGTCTTCACCTATCAACAACTTTTGGGGTTGAGGAGGCAATTAAAGCATTGGTGCCAAATGTTCCAATGCATGGATTAGCTGTTGGCATATTCTACGTTTGCCTTGGTAAAGAAATGGAAGCCACGTATACCTTTGAGCAGTTCGCGAAAAAACCATTGTTCTGCCTTTAAACCAAACGCCATATTTGAGATGGGAGATGAGTTACTGTGGAGACTGTTGACGTTCCAAGCCACATATTCCAACACATACAACAAAACCCTTCAAATTTCCAGAATATGACTTCCTCGCCTCTCCTTCATGTCTATTTCACCATGCACACACCCTGGCGTTAGAAGGAAACTACAAAAATTCATGCTATTTAGGGTATGTCTACAAATAGCGAGAATGTTGTAAAAGGAGCTATTCACAAGATTTCAGCACAATCTTCATGAAATATTCTCTGTTTATGATCTGTTTCATGAATTATGCTCTGTTTAATGTTTATAATTGCGTCTATGCTCTGTTTAATATTTTTAGTTGCATCTATCCTCTGTTTTATTATTGATTTTATGTTATCTTATATGGTGTACACCATATATTCCGGAATATAGTCGTACACTATGTTAGAAATGGGCTAGGTTGAAGATCTTTGAAATGAATAAGGTTGTTATGTTTCAAATGGGGTTCGGTGGAACACTAGCTTTGGAATTTAACTTACATTTAAAAGGGGTGTATGACCTTATACGGTGTACACCGTATATTCCGGAATATAGTCGTACACTTTGTTAGAAATTAAGTTCAACCCGTTTTAAATCCTTGCGTTTTAAGTCTTACAGGTCAAACGACAAGATATGGTAGAGGTGTACGCCCTTATATTTGTACATATATAATCAAGACAATAAAATTGTAACTAAAATAATATTAAACAGCAGTTCATCAAAAAACATATGCATATAATTAAAACTGATCAGGTATTGCCGATGTAGTACTTCAAACAGAATTAAAGTTTCATGTAAGCTGTATGTCCTATCCGAACGGGCACGACCTCTTCTGCTACCCCATCGAATGTGAATGTCCACTTCGGCTCCAATAACCATTTCGGCTCCATTAATCAAAAGTGGATTTCCAATAAGGGGTTCATCACCGGGAAGATCATTAATGCGCCTCTGAAGTATGAGAGTTTGGTAGATGAGATTAGGGAGAGTAATTTTGGTGTCAGCATCAGAAGAACGAGACATTTCGAGGACTTGGTCTTAAACCAAGTGACCGAAGTAAATAGGCTTCTTTCTGACGAGTGCGAAGAGAAAGAGAAGACGCTTCTTGATCATTGAATCATCATCAAAACTAGGCAGCCAGTTAAGCGAACACAGTTTGTAAAGTTCATGATACTGCAGGAAGAGATAAGTTAAAGAGAAGTTCTCCCAGCGACGACATGGCCCATGGGTCAAGACTGTAATTGCCTCCGAGAGATCATCACTCTCCCAAACGTGAGAGTTTTCGACAGTTGGAGTCATACACAGTTGATTTATCACGGCGGGGTCGATGTCAAACTGGGATCCCCTAATATAGACTCTGTCATCGGCACTGTATAGGTTCGAAATGCATTCTTTGACCACTCTTGGGCAGAAAGGGCGAACATGCAAAACAGTGTAAATCCACCCAACATCTTCTAATATTCTACGAGCGTAAACAGCGGGGTCATCTAACACTAAGATTCCTTGGACTAAAAAACCCCGTATGCATAGTTCGTGATACTTATTAAAGCAAACTTCACTTACATGACGAAGAGAAAATGGGTTTGCTACTGGTTCGTGTGAGACGAAGAAGAGCCGTGTTGCTTCGAGGCGAGATTTAAAACTCATATAAGGAGTTGCTTTGAGGCGATGAGGACTACCGCTGTGTGATTCACGGTTCTGGCAACGGTTGGATCCAGATGATTTAGAGCTCATCCTTTGATTAGGGATTGAGAGTTTCGTAGATAAAATTTGGGAAATTCAATTTTGGATCTAAAAGTTGATGGTCTGGTGAAAAGAAAAATCTTTGGTACTATTAACCATCTCAACAGTCGCGTTTCAACCGTTACGTCTTTCACCAATAAATGAAATTACCTTTCGCAAACAACCGCTTAATTTTCTTTAAAGATAAGAGATTGAGCCGCAGGATTTTTAAAAGAAGTCTATTTATAAAAATGGGCAATTACTAAAACAAGTACTAATTGCGTACTTGAAACACTAAGATCCAGGAAAGAATAATATAAAATTTCAAATGAAAGAGCATCGAACATAATATAGAAGTTTAAATATCACAACATCGAACACAACATGAAACAGCATTTTGAAGGTCAAATAACATAACTGACTCATGAAACAAACACAACTAATTCCTTAAGCTCTTTCAACTCTTGACGCAATTCCCTTATCTCGGCTTCCATCTCAAAAAGCCTCTTTCTGTCTTCAGCAGCTTCCTTCTTGAGCTCCGTCAACTCTTCTTCTATAGCTAAGAAACAGCGATGACGAATGTGTAGCCCATCATCCTGAAAAGTATTACAAAGATGGGTTAGGCGGGTAAATCGATAACTGCTTATCAATTTGAAGGGAATTATTCTCACGACAAACGATTTGCATGCGTAGTAACTGATTCCCTTCTTGTCAGTGGTCACTGTTATGGGCCACCGCACGCACATTTTTTTGGTATGCAATTGTGAGCGTAGCAAACCATCTCCTCATAAAATGCATTCCTTTTGGCTTCCTTCATTTCGGCATAGTAAGGATCTGTCATTGTGGATTGATGAGGCAAAGGAAGGCTAAGCTCGAGGTTTTATATTACTAAAATCATGGACTTGAGACCTTAAATAGGGGAAAACCGGGCAAGCAACTTGATTGTAACGGTAATATTCCCTTAGAAGCTAGGATATGTTGAAGCTAACGGCTAGATTTTGAATCGTTGCAAGACAATGGCTACTTTTAAATGTTTAAAATTTGAACTAAAGGCAAGAATGAGTTAAGGATCAGATTTCGAGCAGGGCCCTTCATAATTTGGGCTGCAACTAACTGGGCCTGATTAATTTGGCGCTCATGAAACTGGCCCTTTTAGCAAGTTTCCGTAAACCAGAATCATAACTATAAAACGCTTACGCAAGTAACTGCGAGTTTAGAAAGTTTCTGTATTTATAATGAGTGTAATTATATGTAATCGACACAAACCAAGAGATGTCGATTTCCCATTGGTCTCGTATCGGAAGTAACCGCCACTAACCGGTTTTCTTCTTTACAAACAGTTTCCTTCACGGTTGTTTGACAACGTCTGTTTTACAATATTTTCAATGTTTATGCTGGTTACTAGTAATCAACACAGGAATAAGTGTACTTATATATGGGTGCATATAACAATTTGTGTACAGAAAGATAAGAGTAAATTATATTTCTTGTAGAAATAGACTTGGCTTTTGTTAATTAAAAGTTATTGGAAATTATAGTTTTTGTAGAAAAGTCAATGTTACCCCAGTATTTGGCTTTTCTTAATTAAAAGTGTATCAATAGTCATGTATAAGAGTTTTTGCGTACACTACGTATAAACTACCTTATATTATATGTATAATCGTTTTTGTTGCTGGATTCAATCGATGAAATTCACGTTAGTTAGTGGTATGTATAAGTTGGTGTGTCCTGATGAGTGGTGTGCATGAACAGAATAGGATGTAAATATCATATTGGTGTGCAAACGCAGCTAACAACAAAAATTTAACTAAAATAAATGTGGTTTATCGAGCATCAACATCATTTGGAATCTTCACTAGACTCAGAATCGAACTTGTGGTGTTCCTCTATGTATTCCTTGTAGTCTTCAAGATCAACCTTACTGTCAGACTCATCATCACTCCTTTCTATTGGATTCAGAGGAGACCACTCACTTTTGTACTCAGCATCAATCTTGGTTTCTTGTTCACCACCATGCTCTTGGTCGTCTATGGCGACGTTAGGATACTTTTCCGTTCTAGCCATATTCTTCGAGCGCTTTCTCGAATCATCAAATACGAAGTCATCTGAAACAGAGTCAGGTGACTTTTCTATTCTAGCCTTCTTCTTCGGGCGCTTTCCCGAATCATCAGATACGGAGTAATCTGAAACAGAGTCAGATGACTCTGTGGGAGAGTACTTTGTATCAGATGGCGTATCACTTTCATCAATTTCCAAAGCTGCCTGCATGATTTCTTCTAGTGTCGAGAAGACTGTTGTTCCAATCTCTGACCGTATGTTTTCTCGTAATCCTTCTCGATACTTCTTTACCAATGTAGGTTCGTCATGTTTGTCAACCAGACCTCCTGCTATAAACATTGTATTGTATTCTCTCACAGAAGATTCTCCTTCCTTCATTTCGCCTAAAGCAGGACAGAATTTTAAAAATAGATGAGGATGTTGCATTCTCTGATGGTGTATTTAAACGGGCCGATTGATAAGATAAGCAACCATTGGGAAACTTAAAGGCGTAATTAGGAGGCGTTTCGTGAAAGGGTACAAGAGTGAGAGACAACAAAATGCGACCATTTAATAGAACATTATAAAATAATTAAAATCTTATTGGTTACACAGTTTCTTAATAAAAACGGCAACATTAATTGATATCTTATAGGTTACACAATTTCTTAAGCAGTTTGATATCTTCTGCCATTTCCTTCATCTCATCTTCCATCTTCTTTCGGATCCTCGCCTCTTCAGCAACTTCCTTCTTTTCCTCTTGCAGTTTTTCTTCTAGTGCATCAAAACAGCGATGCCGATTTGCAAACCCATCATTCTGAAGGATATAAGTTAGTGAACTTTATATATAAACTTAAAATTTTGAATTTATATGCGATTAGTAACATCATTTCTCACCTCATCCCCCTCCTTACATAATTCCTTAAGCAGATTTATATCTTCTCACATTTTATTCATCTCATCATCCATTTTCTTTTGGCTCTTGGCCTCCTCAGCAACTTTCTCATTTAACTCTTCCAGCTCTTCTTCGATAGTATTAAAACAGCCATGGCAAATGTGGAGCCCATCATCCTGAAAGATATAAGAGCATAAACTTCATATCTAAATTCAAAATACTTAATTCATATATAAACTGAATTTCTCACCTCAAACTCTTTGCATTCGTAGTAGCTCATTCCTTTCTCGTTTGTGGACAATCTGATAGGAGCATCACACGCACAGGTTTTAAGTTGCTTCATATCTGCATAGTAAGGATCCGTCATTTTGAAATCCGCCTCAAAATATAGTATCAGTGTAATTTGAAGAAAGAGGAACTCTCTTTGGTGATAAAACTAAACATCTCAGTCTACTTATATAGGGAAATTTCCCATAACGGCTCTTTTTTACCCTTAACGGCTCTTTTTCACCCTTAACGGCTGTTTTTATTTTAAAACTTACATCCACACTACTTTCCTGTTTATAACCGCTCCTTCCTTGTAAGGGTTTAAGGTATAGGGTTTACATCATTATTCATGATGGGTGACTTCTTTTCTTGGGAAAATTAAAGACTTTATTTATGATTTACGTTCACGTCCTTTGAAAATGTTAACGGTGACTACGGCGTACAGCCTAAGTGTACAGATAAGGTGTACACCTAGAGGTGTACACATTTATGTTCTGACCTTCTAAGCCTTAAATCACATATAATTGACTCGGCTGCGGTGAATCTCGTGTTGGAATAGGTTTCGTTGGCTAGGGTTAGTAGTAGCTGGGCTTTCGGAGTTTACGGTCTACGAGTAAGGGTTTAGGGATTACGTCATTTTTCGTGATGGCTGACTTCTTTTCTTGGGAAATTTAAAGGCTTTATTTATGATTTATATTCACGTCCTTTGAAAATGTTAACGGTGACTACGGTGTACAGCCTAAGTGTACAGATAAGGTGTACACCTAGAGGTGTACACCTTTCTGTTCTGACCTTCTAAGCCTTAAATCACATATATTTTACGTGGCTGTGGTCAATCTCGTGTTGGAATAGGTTTCGTTGGCTAGGGTTAGCAGTAGCTGGGCTTTCGAAGTTTAGGGTGTTGGAGTAAAGGTTAAGGGTTTACATCATTTTTCGTGATGGCTGACTTCTTTTCTCTTCTTTCGTTGATATGAAACCTTGCCTTTCTATATCTATATATTTGTATAAACTTATTATCTACATTTTGTGTTAAAAGTATGCAAGAATTTCTTACATATTGGCACGCAAACCTTATAAGTACACTAAAATAAAATATACTTCATACCATATAAATTATCTCAAACTTTTACTCGCAACCAAAACGCAACATTGTCACAACTCAATAAACTGCGTTATTATGGTTCAAACGTCTTATTTAATAAATAAGCATACTGTTAAACAAGAAAATCCTTAACACCGTACAGCTAGACAATTATAGCGTACACATTGATTTAAAGCGGGTAGAAGTCGTTGGGCTAACGATTCTTAAGATAGTACTTCAGTTCTTTTATCTCTTCAGCGTTTTTCAACTCGTTTTCTTCTAAACTACTAACACGAAATTCAATGGAATTTAGACGACGAATTTTGCATTCCTTTTCATCGACCTTCCTCTTTAGCCTCTGTGTTTCATCTTCAATTGCCTCATCCCATTCTTTCTTTCTGTGAAAGCCATCATTCTGGAAACCACATGTTTAAATTAAAAATTGAAAGAAGAAAAAGAATATGTTATAAGTTTGTTACCTCAAAATCTTTGCAAATGAAGTACTTCTTTCCAATATCTGTTCATGCCTTACAGATCTGTATGACAATCTGGCCACCGCATGGACAACGTTGCGGAATTCCATTATCAGAGCCTGAGCCGGCAAAGAATTCCATTCTGATGAAGATTTACAAGGAAGGAGCGGTTATAAATAGGAAAGTAGTGTGGATGTAAGTTTTAATGCTTACTCTGACATTTCAACCCAAACATTGATTTGTCACCAACCAAACATCATTCATTTATTTTGACCACCAAACTTCATTACATCATAGGGTTTTATGAAATCAATTATTTACAGCTTTGCCTTTCGAATGAAAAAAAAAACAAATTAATAATTGATAATTACATGGCATTTCCAGTTGGAATTAAAATACAGAAATTTTAATTCCGAAAAAACTACTTATCCATTGCAAGATCTCTCCTTTACGATAATCCACAATTGCAAAAAGTGCCCAACGAACCTTCCCCCCAATTCACGAAGAACAATTTACCAGAATCCAAAATAAGAACCCTAACCACACTTCCCAGATTCAATTCCTTCTCAATTTACATTCCCAATTCAAACATGGCATATGGATTACGTCCTCGAGCGGCGAAACCTGTGTCGACTGAAGGTATATGCTTCATTGCTGATTAATTTTGTTCTAGTTTCCGTGTAAATTGACCAACTTTGAAAATCAAATATCGTTATGACATTCCAAATTTCTGAATTTGTTTTGCTGATGCTATTGCAGATGAAAATACTAACGATGGAATTGCGAAATCCGGACCAGAGTTTATGGATACACCGTCGGCAGGGCCCTTGCCCCTGCCGGAAAGACTGTTCGCACGCAACTATTATCTAGGTAAACCGCGGCTGAACATATATTCTAAAGCTACAATCATTGGGTCCATAGTCAAGTGTCTTGAAGGAACTTCTGAACTCCAGCGCCTGTTCGGAAGTCAGTTTGGGAGTTTGTTCCACTTGCCAGTGGCTCGGTGATTAAACTCAGGTAAACTCGTTCACTCGCTCGTCAGCCGGCAACTTGTGACGTTTCGCAAATACGAACGCTTGTTCTTATTTGCCGAAAACCCCTTGAGATTTTCTCTTTGCGAATTCGGTGAGATTACGGGCCTAAAATGCGATCCTTTCGTCGATAAAGGTGGGCATTCACATTCAGCAGGTGAAGATGAATAAGGGGTTGGAAGAGTGTCGGATAAACTATTCGAAACCAAAGATTTAGACGTCACAGTAATAGATGTTTTTAGAATGCTTGAAGATGCAACCCTACCCGTGTGGAATCGATTGCCACTGGCTTTGATTGCACTTGTAGATGGTCTGCTAGTGTGTCGTTACAAACAGCTTCAATTGACCCCTGCGTATGTTGAAATGCTTTAAAACACTGAATCATTCCTTGAATATAGTTGGGGGAGAGAAGCTTTCCTAACGACTCTATCTAGATTGAAACTGGATGCAGCTGCATCTCCTACTGATAAAGCTAAATCCCTAGAAGAAATATGCCTGCAGCTGAAACAAAAAAGCACATCATTTTATTTCTTCCCTTTGGCTCTTCAACTTATGGCTTTCAAAGCAATCCCTGCACTAGTTGAGAGAATTCCTGAACCCGAGAAGATGACGAATTTCTTGACAAAACCGGAGGGATGTAACACGACTAGAACACTTCTGGAACTCGAGGGCATCATTGAGGTTGAAATCGATCAGGAGGTACGATATAGTGAGGTTTTTTTTTGTTACAATATAAAGACTGTTCATAATCTGAAATGTAACATTGATTTTATGTTTTGATTAGGTTGATGTAACGTTTACATTACCAGATGAAGGAGAAGATATTCAATGGGACGACGAAACCGAGGACCCAAGAGTCGAGAAGTTAGCTATCCTTATTTGGAGTGGACACAAATTCAAAGCTGATGATTTCAGAGGGGGTGATGCTTCCCTTCCACCTCTCAAAGGCACACCGGAATACACTGAGGTTGGTGTCACAAAAGAGTGCCAAAAGCCCAGGCGACGTTTTTGCAAAGGCTCCAAAGAGCATGTTTCTACTTCTCAGCCCCAGGCTGAGGCAGCTCGTCGCACCCGAGGTGTTAGGAAAAAGCCTTTTTCTGCTGATAGGGGCGAAATATATGAAGATTTGAAAGCGTGGATCCGTGAGGGACTTAGATCCCAGATGGAAACATTGCAGGATGAAATTTATTGTTGGTTATATCCCAATGAAGGGTGTTCGAAAAGCGGAGAACCTGTTCCAACAAAGAAAGGGTTGGGCCAAAAAAGGCAGTACACCAGTCGTGATGACGATAACTATGGTGGGTCTCAGAGTAAAAGGCCCATGTACACCAGTGTACATGGGTTTAGCGGCCAAGAACCCTCAAGGACTGCCAATGATGTTGGGTCTGAGCAGACAACGTCTCACCCGCCTGAACCATTCCAGCCTTGTAATAGACCAACTGCTCAAACACCTATCCCACAACTAACACTTTTTGAGGAGGACGAGGTAAAACATTCAACTATTATCACTATATGCTGGTGTACAGCCCTTTCTTATTTGGTGTACAGCCCTTTCTTATTTGGTGCAAAATACTACTAGGTGCAAAACAATGTAAAGTGTATAGAGTTGCATAGGTTTAGAGATTTCGTAGGTGTACACCCGTCATTGACTGTACACCAATTTGGGGTGTACTGATTTCTAATCTAGGTGTATTGACTTCCACTATACAGCTCATCTTATTTGGTGTACAGGTCGTCTTATTTAACGTGGCAGTCTTAGGCGCAAAATAATGTAAGGTGTATAGACATTCATTGGTGTAGAGACTTTTTAGATGTACAACCCTTTCTTATTTAGTGTACAGCCCTTTCTTATGTGGTTGTACAGCCCTTTCTTATTTGGTGTACATTAGTCCTACTCATATGCAAAATACTGTTAGGTGCAAAATAATGTAAGGTGTATAGAGTTGCATAGGTTTGGAGACTTCGTAGGTGTACACCCATCATTGACTGTACACCAATTTGGGGTGTACTGATTTCTAATCTAGGTGTATTGACTTCCACTATACAGCTCATCTAATTTGGTGTACAGCTCGTCTTATTTAAACTGGAAGTCTTAGGTGCAAAATAATTTAAGGTGTATAGACATTCATTGGTGTAGAGACTTCTTAGGTGTACTGAATTGTCTTTTTGTGGTGTATCGACTATGTACAGCCCATCATATTTGGTGTACAGCCCTTTCTTATGTGGTGTACAGCCCTTCCTATACATAGCCATACTAATATCTGCTGAATAATTTAGGTTTGTACAGGGGTTAAGACTGTCTTTGAAATGTCAACATCTTATCGTCTTGGGGTCATTGCTGTGGAAGAGGTTCCGAGGAGTGGGCTATCATTATTAGCTCAGGAGGTGGTAAATGCAAGTGGGTCTGATAATGCTGTCGAAGACATTGAAGAAGCCTCTTAGAAGGAGGATAATGATGTTGACGACAGTAGGATCATCCTGAAAAGATTGGTCTACAAAGCTGGATGATGCACTCTTGGCCTACCGAACGGCATACAAAACACCCTTAGGAACTACTCCATTTCACTTGTTATATGGGAAAGCTTGTCATCTCCTGGTAGAATTAGCGCACAAAGCAGCATGGGCAGTTAAGAAGATAAATTTTGATAGCAAACCTGCTGCAGAGAGGAGACTAATACAACTAAACGAGTTGGACGAAATAAGGTATCACGCTTATGAAAATTCCAAGTTATACAAGGAAAGAACAAAAGCCTATCACGATAAAAAGATCGTTTCCAGGCATTTCGAGCTTGACGATCAGGTGCTTCGATACAATTCTTGTTTAACTCTATTCCCTGGGAAATTACGTTCTCGTTGGTCAGGACCATTCACTGTCAAAGAAGTTACGACAAACGGAGCGGTCATATTGATTAACTCAAGAGGCGAAGACTTTATGGTGAACGGACAAAGGGTAAAACATTACTGGGCAAAAGCAGAAATACCTCGCTCTGAGACCGTGTTTTTAGAGCCCCAAACACCTGACTGATAAAACCCTTCTATCAAGCTAATGACAATAAACAAGCGCCGAGTAGGAGGCAACCCACTGTCAGGAAACTTTAAATTTGGTTTTATTTTCATTTATTACTATTTCTTGTTTTTACTTATTTCAAAAAAAAAAGAGGGACAGGAAGCCTGTTCTGCACCAACCATTGACCGATGGCTTGCCAGCATCGATCGACCGAGCAACCCTAGCATCGATCGACCGGCACTTAATTGTGTCGATCGACGAGCACCATCAGCAACGCAGTTTTATCGTTTTCCTTGTTACATTTAGTCCTTATGATTTTCCCACCAATCTCAGACGGTATAACATTGGAGACAGTGTTGACTAAGTCTGAGGGAGGTTTACTAATATTATTTACTTTTTTGAGATTTATTTTCTATAAGAGTAGAAACTTCCAGGTGTACCATCGATCGACGCAGACGACTATACATCGATCGACCACGGATCATGACCATCGGTCGATGCAATCTATTTACCATCGATCGACGTCTTTTATAGAGTTTGGTATCGAGTTTCTCTCTTATTCTTTTTACTTAGGGTTTATTTTTCTTAATCCAACCAGACGGATTACACTGGGACAGTGTAATTTAAGTCTGGGGGAAGTTCGCTAACGCTTTTCATTTTTGTTTTGAGTTTTTATGCTATATCTATACAAGTTTTTAAAAAAAAAAATTTTATTGAGTCAAAAAGAGGACTATGATCTAGAAACCTATACTAACCAAGCTATAAGCACCATTTTTAGAGAGTTGTTTGCAGATTTTACTAGAGATACCGAAGTGGATCACCCTGCCACTATATCTCACTTGCTTAGAAAGTTTGAAGGAGCCGATGCTGACCTCCAACCTAATATTGATTATTTTTGCTTGCTTTAGCGCTTGGCATACATTGGATCGGATTCCTCCTTCAGGTCTGAAAAGTAAAAGTCTATGCACTTTTGGAATCTTTCTCTCCTCTCTCTGGCATCCATAATATAAAAGATTGAGATGATTTCCTGAGATGAAAGAGGGATAGGTAAATTACCGTTGACTCCATTATTCTGATTCAAAAGGAATGATCACACATTGTTGGAAGTGAGAGATAAGTAAATTACCGTTGACCCCATTATTAGCCTACACTTTGTCATTTTATTAAAAAAAAAATTTGAAAGAAAAGAAAAAAAAAAGATTCGGAGAGAGGATAAAGAGAATAGAAACTAGAATAAGACTGCATGTGCAAACAGATACCTGTTAGGGAAAGAGTCCATATGTCCTTTGATCGATACTCCCAAGGTAAAGCCTGCACTTTATTTTATGTAAGAAATGAGGCTAGCTAGGTAATGTCAGATGATTATTTGCTAAGTTTACGATAGAATGGATTTGGTTACTATACTAGGATATGGTATATAAATTTCTCTGTATCTGACCTGATAGGCTGTGGTTGCAAAGTAAGGTGATAGTTATATCTAGTTAGTATGTAAGTCCCTGCTTTTCAAACCTCTTTTACAAGCTTTGTTTGCTTGAGGACAAGCAAAAGGATAATTCTGGGGGAGTTGATAGAGCCCGATATTTACCACATTTATGCTATGATATCAGCCCTATTTAGAGTCTATTATATGTTTCTAGGATATCTTTTAGAGTATTTTCAGGTTCAGGTACGTTTTGGAGAACTTTGGTGATTCTTGAGCTTTTTGGGATGTAGAACTTCGCAAACGCGTCAGTTTTTTAGCTATGTATGGAGACCTTCCCACCGTGAGATTTGGCTCATATTTTGATACAAGATAATGCTTTGAGTTAGCTTTCCAATGCCACTGGTTTGAAGTCAATCCAACGGTTAGATCTAAAGTTATAGCCGTTTTACAGAAGAGTGGTCTGTCTGCCTACCGAGACAAAGCTGTCGAGGAGATGATGGAGCGCGATCGACGCCACAGACTTCACGTCAAACAACGCGGTCCCCAAAAGATAGACCCAACATATTTTAAGACCGATTATAACCCAGAAGCTTCTCCAAGTTACCAAACTACCCCTTCACGAGTTTAGACCTAATTTTAGGGTTTATAGGCCATTGTTTTATCATTACGCCTCCAGGGATGTTTTATGCTTTATGTTATTCAAGAGAGAGAGCTTAGGAATAGAGAGAGAGATCTGAAAAACTTAACAGAGAAGATCTTGAACTCCTTATCTATTTACTTTATCTATCTATGTCTTTTATTCAAATTATTATGATGTTCTTCATTGTTATGTTTGAGTAATTCTATTGTTAGATTTTGGGTTTTTCAATGGTGTTGATTGCTTGTTGATTATATGATATTGTTAGGGTAAATCTTATTAGTTCTTCATCTAATTGTTCTTATTGCTAAGATTGAGATTGAAATCCTTGACCTTAGATCTTAGGATTAATTAGTCATAGCGAGAGTTAGGCTATACCTGAATTGTAACCTAGATGATCTAAACTATTAATAAAATAAGAGAGTTGAATTAGAAGTTTAGAGAACTTAACAAACCAAACAATCGATGCTGTTGGAAATCGGTATCGATCGACGCCAGTATCCTGGTATCGATCGACGGCTTCCAGTGGTTAAAATAAGAAAGTTGAAATCTTAGATCTAAACATTAATCATAAAATACTATAGTTGAATGATTATAAATTAAGGTTTGTGTTCAAGAACAGTACTTCATTAAATTTTTAATAATAATATGTTAATCACTATTTCTAATCATACTTGAGAATTCCCTAAGTCTAATCACTTCTATAAATCTTAATAAACCAAACTCACATTTAAATCACTATTTACTGCTTATTAATTATTGTCTAGCTTTAATTCGAAAACTATAAATCTATTGAGTAATCTTAGATTTCTTGTGGATTCGATCCCTAAGTACTACAACTAAACCTCTTATCTGAGAGAGTTAAAAGTCACTCCTTAGTGTAATTTGAGTGATATCACACCCCCCCCCCCCCCGCCCCCCGGAACATTGGAGCGTGCACCACATCGATATCGCGACCAAGTTGCAAATTTAAGGTTTTTGCCCCTACACATTCTGGTGACATAAGCTGATATGTTTGTGCCCCAATTAAAATCTAAACTATCCTTGGCTTCACTGAAAGCATACCACTTTGAGGTAATGATCCTTGTAAAGTACGAATCAAACATTACAATCCGGTCTGTCTGCAGAACACCACGACGCCTCCACAACATTTGCATTATGACATGCATGTGCTGTGTAAAGTTTTTCCAAAAAACAAATAAGGTTCACAATCTGCTAATTGTACGAGGTGAAAAAAAGATATAGTACCTCGTCAGACAACCACTTTTCGGGTGTAGCTATGTCAAGGACGAAAGAATCCGTGACAATTTGAATGGTTTTGATTTGGAACTGCCTGCAAATTTAAACATCGATGATAGCATTTTAAATAAGCGGAAACAAGATGTCTATATGTATGTAATAGTAAACGGCATCCCACACTTACTGCGAGACGTTTTCACTGAGAATATCGCTGAATTTCTTAAAAATAGCATTGTTTGTCTTCGGTAAGAGCCTATACTCAGCTTTCTTCTCGCTCATGAACAACCTTTTCAGCCTTGCATCTGGTGTGTACACTCCACAAAGATGCTGGGATTTTTTTTGCGCAAACGTTTACCACCACTTTCCACATAATTGTCCTCCCCATCCGTCTCAGATCCAGGCATATCTGCTAAAGCTTGAGGGCGTTTCCCTTGGTACTGGGAATCATAGAAGATGTTTTCTTTGCAGCGTTCATAATTCTCGTCTTCCTCAACCGGGGATGGCGGATTCTGATTGGCCATTAAACCGGGTACACCGTCCTCCATAACAGTTGATAGGCTTTTTTGACTACTCACGTTTGTGGAAACAGGTCCAACATTATCTTCACTTCTGGTGGATGCAAAATAAGGACGAGATTCCGGATACGCATGTGAATTTGGAGTCTCACCCGCAGGTTTTTTCCCCCTGAGTGGTATACATGAGGATTTCCTTCATCCCACGACACATACACAGGTTTTTCAAAACGGTAGATTACAATTTCCTGCAAGCAGTGTGAATAACAAAATAAAAAAATGAGAAAATTTCTATGTAATGAAAGACAAAACTAATTGCCAGCAGGTTGAGTCACCTTGACTTGTGACACATAGGACTTTGGCCGAGCAATCGTTCAGATGGGGTTTGGAGCATGCGATTCACCTGGTAGAGCGATTGGTGTACGTGGTTCATGTATGAGATGGTACACTTCTTTATAAATGGTACACTAAATTTGAAACAACGTTCTAAGAAACAAAATGCTGAAACATAACTTGTTTGGTTGCGTTCTGACATTGGTACAATACATTTAAACGACTTTCTAAGAAAAAAAACCTGTAACTACACCTGATCCAATTGTGAAGTAAGACCATGTTCATTCTCGTAATTGTCGCGAGTCTCCACGGTGAAGCTAGGTTGTGTATTTCCTATGGGTTCCTGGATATATTTATTGGTAAAAACACCAAAAAATCAGAAAACCTCAAATTTCAGATTTGTTTTTAGGTGTACCTCTAAGCCATCTGCAGATCAAAGTGGAAACGAATGGATTTTCTGTCCAGGGTTAGGAACCGATGAATTTGTTTTTCTTAACTTCCGGGGTGGCCGCTGTTTTTTGGGATCGACATCTTTTGGAGAGCCAGTCTTTTTCTTAACTTCCGGATTGCCTTGGTTGTGGATGTTAGTTTGGGGCACACCAAAGTGAGAGCAAAATGTTTTCTCGAATTGGTTTAGGCGCTCATTGATTCCATTCGCAAAAGTTTCAAACTGCTGTGAAATCCATGATTTCAAATCTTGGTTTGGAGAGCTACCTGCTTGAGGGGTAACATTGGGTTCGTTGTGGTCGGACGTCGTTAGGTCTTGGATAATAACAGCAACACGTTTACGTGGCCATAAATTGCGCTGAAGAATGGGCCCATCTTCAGGTTTGTCTTCCGGAGTTGCATTGTCTTTACCAAATGACATGTCTCCGCCTTTGAAATCTTCAGTTGTAAATGTATGGCCAGAACTGAAGTGGTCGACTAAACAACTAACCTTTGTGTCCTCAACCTCGTCCACCCACAAGCAGCGCTCAGCTTCAGGAAGGAGACTGAAAGTAGCAGTAATCTACGAAGGCAAATAACATGGAGCAATTAATAAACGTTACAGAAGTTTTGACAATAATATAAAGCAAGAAGGAACTTACATCTGGGAATCTTTCGACAGCGACAATGTCGTGTGTGTTGATGATAACAAGGGTGTTTGCACAACCATCAGGATTTTCCAAAAAAATTAGCTTTGTTATTTGCAGAGGGGATCCTGGCCAACAACTGAGGAAAGGATTCTAAAGCAAGCAACTGTAGATATAGTGGGAAACCATAGCATGCGGTTGTCTTTTGGGATAAGTGGATCCTTAGTGCGTGCACCGGGTCAGGGGTGTCGTCACTGATCGGGGGAGGCAAAAAACGAGATATGGTGTGTAAAAACGAGGTTCTACCCCATGGATAATTCATGAAATACTCCACGTCGTTAAGCATTTCTACATACTTAAGGGTAAGTTTGAGTGTTTTATTAGTACAACACAAAACACTGTCCACCAACGCTATCAGAGCTAAAGGTGTTCGTTTCCAATCCGCAAGGAATGGATTCTTTAGCATTTCAAGCACCTGAGCGACGGTAATTTCTCCTACCGTTGTATCAAAGAGTTTCTTCCACATACTACTTCCTGCATTACCCTCACTTTCTGAGTCTTCACTATCGAATGGGCTGCAGTTCAAACCAGTTAAAACCTTAAATTCATCTAGGGAGAAACGAATAGGATGAGTACCGAAATCGAACCAGAGTTCATATTTACGTTTCGTACTAAGCTGACGGCAAAGGAGGCTGCCATTGAGCTTAGTTGAGTTATGGCAACGAGCAATAGGTAGAAGAAATAGTTTGCCAAACTGAGATTGGAGCAAAACTTCCATATCCTCATAACCTTGCAGAGCAAATGCTACAAAGCCAATGACATTGGCTTTGGAGTAAATGTTCAGCCGCAAATGGGTGGGTAAAAAGTCAGGAGCAAACAGCCTTGTAGGGAATTTTGTGGATGAGCCGACATCAACGGCGTCCACCGGTGCCGTGGAGACCATGGAAGAGGCCGTTTTATCATCATCTGAGTCGGAAACTACAAAACGAGATGAGTACTAATTTAATAAAAGGGAACCCAATATAAAGGTGAGTTAAACGGGATCGCAAAGTAACGTGAGACCAAAAAACCGGCCTCCGGTGATGACATGCAGAGTTCAAAGCGAGGAGAGAGTAAGGCGTCTGAATTGAATTTACAAAGTAAAACTGTGAAGTAACAACATGAAAAAGAACCTGCGTACTACCTCGGCTTCTCAGATCTTGGTCGTCTGCCAGCTATGCTTCACCCTCGACGGCGACGACCGGAAGATCCTCCGGCAATGGATTGTGATACCATCGCAATCTAAACTAAAATCTACGGCTGGATCGAAGCTGAAAGCTGCTCTCACTCGCCACGAGAGCTAAGAGCTGAATCGACTCCAAGAAACTTTTGTTTTCTACTTATAGGTTAAACGAATAATTTGATGGAGAGAGAAAAGTGAGCAGAGAAGAAAGAGAAATCATCTGTAGAACCCTCGAATGAAAATTTAAAAGCTATAATGTCCTTGTTATAATTCATATTATTTTATGTTAGAATTCATGAGTGTTTGTCTCATGTCAAGAGAGTATTCAGTCAACTTGTGACTGAATTCCCTTCTACCAACAACAAGAACTCACAACTACAAGGAAGAGACAATCAACTTGTGATTGAATCCTCTCAGCAAAACACTCTACACACCATCTGAATCTAACAAGATAAAGTGGCTGTGAGATTGATACAACAACTAGAATTAAACTATCTCTAGTATGAATCTATCCTTGTGAAGTAACACAACACTTATAGTTTGTGTACTTAAGACTTAAAAAGAGATAGAATCAGTAAGCTAGAGTAACAGAAGCTTAATAAAGAGTTTAGAGGTGATTTTAGAGTAGAATGGGCAAGCAATGATCTGCCATTAGGCAGATCCTAAATCGTGTATCACAACCTCTCTACATTGTGAAGAACTTGAAGAACACTTAGTAAAGAGATGGAGATACAAGAATTTTGTATAAGCTTGTCTCTT
The DNA here is from genome assembly GCA_905132765.1 of Moricandia arvensis. Taxonomy (NCBI): domain Eukaryota; kingdom Viridiplantae; phylum Streptophyta; class Magnoliopsida; order Brassicales; family Brassicaceae; genus Moricandia; species Moricandia arvensis. The sequence continues at coordinate 30,892 of CAJHQP010000246.1, read as the reverse complement.
ATTTCTTGCTTAATTCAGAATCAAGTTACAACATATATATAGAGTTTAAACTTGCATGAAAGGGGACAAGGAGACAAGAAGACAAGGTAAAAATGAAAGGAATAGTAATAACCACTCCCAACAACTCCAATTTGAATTTGAACTTGTAGATCCACATTTGAACTTCAAATATCCTTCTAGAAGCTCTCTTAGGCGTTCTCAGGTTGAGCTGAGAAAGCCTCTCAGCTTCCTTTCCTTCCAAGCCACTCTAGATCAAATCACTCTTGCTTGAGCGGGCAGCAGAACACCTGCAACTTGTAACTGGTGTAACTTCCAAACCATAACTCTTTTTGGACTGATTCCAATTCGCCGCGAGACCTTGATGAGTGTAGAATGTAGGGAAATTGGTTTCATGGTCAAATTCTTCATGGTTAGGAATTTACACCCCTTTTCCTGAGACATGCCAGTGTGAACTCCATCACTAGCATTTTCTTCTTCATTCTAATACTCCCCCTCAAGCTTGACCATAGGAGATCCTTGGGCAAGCTTGGAACCTTGAAGAAGCTCCCTCATTAAAAACCTTAGCAAGAAAACCTCATGGGACAAAACTTTCTAAGGGAAAAAGAGTGGACTTCTACAAAGCCTAGGGATTGGCCAATGAGTTCTATGTGTCTTAGAACCAGTGTGGTTGGACACATAGACTCTGGATCAAGGCCTTTCTTAAGCAGCAAGTATGAACTCCATAACTTGCGCACATCATTTCTTGGATCATCTCTTCTACAAGCTGGTTTGTTGTCTCCCTCTTTCTTGTGACTTCTTGCCATCTTCAAGGAGAGTTATGGTCTACCAGCTTCTGCTATAGAGAACTCCAAGTACCTTCTACATAATGCATAAACACTTGCATCAATTCTCAAGGCATAAACCAATCAATTCATATTTATAGATTGAAATGGTTACTCCCCTTGCATATGGTTGGTATGAATGGTGAGGAGTGTCTCTTGGACACTTGAATCCTCCAAATTATCTGAGGTGAGGCAATGGACGACTTGGACCTTCAGGATAGCTCACCATTACCCCTCCTCAAGCATGATCCGGAGAGAATAAGTGAAGGATCAAGCTTGGAAGTGAGCACATTGAGTATTGAAACCAGGAGCGCATCACCCCTACAGCTGCGCTTAAGTCAACCGGTTCCTCCCTTAGTCTTTTCTCCACTGCCTCTTGTAAGTCTTTTGAACCAGGAGCTCAACACCCAAACAGGCTGCGCTTCTTCAACCGGTTTCACACACAAAACATCTCTCCATGGTCAGGAATGTACATCATGTGTAGGCTCTGAATGACACAGGAATATACATCATGTGTAGGCTCTGATCAGCATGGACAATGTCCTTATTCTTTGTCTTGGACTGGTGATGAACAGAGACAACACTTGTGTACCTGAAACACCACTCAAACTCCAGCAAGAATTAGACCACACACACTAGGATCAGACCTTGATAACTCACCAATTCTGATCCCAATGATTTAAGAAAAGTAACCAGTGAATAAGTAACCAGAGAGTAAGTGAATGAGTAACAAGAGAGTGAGAGAATGAGTAACCAGAGTATTAGTAGAATGATCTATGGCATGGTCCATGATCAAACTGGGAGAAAACCAGTCACATCTGAGCTGATCCATCAACTTCACCCAAAGGTCTCCATTGGTTCTAACTTCAGTATGCGCTTGCACCTCCAGGCAATAGACTCCTTCTGTCAAGCTGATCCATCGCTTTCCACCAGACTCTTCACACCAGGTTCTTCAAGCTGGGGCAATCGGTTCTAACTTCAGATATGTTCTGTGCCCAACCATTTAACTTCATGTCTCAATGAGACTATGATCGTATCAGTCATTTGAATCTGTGAACTTAGAACATCAAAGACAAAATCAGTGGTGGAACTTCCTAGTGAGGGCACACTCACGCTTGTGGAAGTTCCAAGAGTGCCAAAGGAGAGTGAATGATCATTGTAAAATGAAAGAGATTAATAACTAGAAATTGAGTATTAAGTAACCAAAGTGTATTAGATGTAACCAAGAGTATAGTGGATGATTGTGAGATGGAAAGTATAAGCGGAGGTATCTTCAGTCCATGACCTTCAAGGTTCTATGGCTGAGCAAAACATCAAACCACAGCTCTAAGGTGTTCATGGTTGATCACCAATTCTGGAGAGGCAATGACTTCTCAACCAGTCTTTCATTACATGGATGCAAGGACATGTTCCTTTCAAGGGATTCCTGCAACCTTAACAACAAAAATAACTCATTAAGAGATTAGATCACACAAAGGTGATTTCTGGAGGAAAGAACAAGGGTTGAATGGAACACAATTCTTTGTCCATCAACCAAGTTCAAAGGCCATAAAGGCCAAGAGAAGAAAACCTTTTCACAAATGGTTTGAAAACCTTTTCTTTCAAAGAAATCTTGCAAAGTAATTTAAAGCAATTTCCTAAGGAATTAAATCCTTTGACAATGGTTCTAATAAACCAAGAATTCATCAAGAACTTATCAAAAATAATTTTAAAGTACTTTTCCAGAATTTAAAAAAAAAATACTTTCCACAACCTTTTCATAAGAAAAATCAATTTCCAAAATATTTTCAAGAGTATTCAAACTCAAAACAATCTTTTAATCACTCTCCCTCCCTCAAGCATATATTTGTACAGACTTAATAGCCCAAGCTTATTAAGAGAAACAAGAGGAGAGGAATAAAAGAGTTTGAAATCACAATGCAAAACATTTTTCAGAATTCAAAATCCTTTCAAAGAACGCACATATCTTTGAAATCGATTTTTTCAAGTGTTTTTCAAGACACAAGTTTAATCTTTTCTCCCTCCCTCAAGCTGGTATGAACAGACTTTATTCTTTCATCCAAAAGCTTAAACAATGAGGAGATCAAGGGGAGAGTCATTGATTTAAAAAAAAACTTTTAAAGACTTGCATCTTGAGTAAACACTTAGATTTTGAAATTTTGAAATCATAACTCATCTAAACTCTCTACTGTCCAAGTTTTGAATCCTAGCCACATAGCTCCTCAAAACTAATTTGAGTCAGAGAGAGAGAGAGAGTTTCAGATGAAGAAACAGACACAAAAGAAGTGAGTTCATCCCAAGAAGAGCAACAAGGCTCTGATACCATGTTAGAATTCATGAGTGTTTGTCTCATGTCAAGAGAGTATTCAGTCAACTTGTGACTGAATTCCCTTCTACCAACAACAAGAACTCACAACTACAAGGAAGAGACAATCAACTTGTGATTGAATCCTCTCAGCAAAACACTCTACACACCATCTGAATCTAACAAGATAAAGTGGCTGTGAGATTGATACAACAACTAGAATTAAACTATCTCTAGTATGAATCTATCCTTGTGAAGTAACACAACACTTATAGTTTGTGTACTTAAGACTTAAAAAGAGATAGAATCAGTAAGCTAGAGTAACAGAAGCTTAATAAAGAGTTTAGAGGTGATTTTAGAGTAGAATGGGCAAGCAATGATCTGCCATTAGGCAGATCCTAAATCGTGTATCACAACCTCTCTACATTGTGAAGAACTTGAAGAACACTTAGTAAAGAGATGGAGATACAAGAATTTTGTATAATCTTGTCTCTTATTTCTTGCTTAATTCAGAATCAAGTTACAACATATATATAGAGTTTAAACTTGCATGAAAGGGGACAAGGAGACAAGAAGACAAGGTAAAAATGAAAGGAATAGTAATAACCACTCCCAACAACTCCAATTTGAATTTGAACTTGTAGATCCACATTTGAACTTCAAATCTCCTTCTAGAAGCTCTCTTAGGCGTTCTCAGGTTGAGCTGAGAAAGCCTCTCAGCTTCCTTGCCTTCCAAGCCACTCTAGATCAAATCACTCTTGCTTGAGCGGGCAGCAGAACACCTGCAACTTGTAACTGGTGTAACTTCCAAACCATAACTCTTTTTGGACTGATTCCAATTCGCCGCGAGACCTTGATGAGTGTAGAATGTAGGGAAATTGGTTTCATGGTCAAATTCTTCATGGTTAGGAATTTACACCCCTTTTCCTGAGACATGCCAGTGTGAACTCCATCACTAGCATTTTCTTCTTCATTCTAATATTTTAGAATTATTTTTAAATCAAAATGTAAGTAAGTAACGAAAAAAATAGAAGAAGTTAACATAATTACAAAGGAACCAGGGTCAAACCCACCCATCAAACGACCTGTCGGATCTAAACCAACAAATCCCTAAAATGAAAAGCTATTTCTAATCGCGATTCAATCCGACCCGAGACCCGACTCTTCACTCATTAACTCTACTTATCTCTTCTCCTATCTGACTTATCTCTCGTGAAACTAAGGTAAAAAAGGGGAAAACTGAAGGAGACGTTCGAACGATCTCAGAGAAAAGCAACCAGAAATCAAGGAGAATCAAGAGGTAACCTTCTTCACTGCTTCAATTTTGGTTATCGAAACCCATAATCTATCGACATTTGAAGTCGATTCGGTCTCATTCACTTCCGTCGTGTCTCTTTCTCGATTTGGTCTTGTGTCAGTCTGTGTGTTCTTGTTCTTAGCATGGAGAGTAAATGGCGAAGACATGATGGACTAGAAAGAGGAGAACGAAACGTCTGAAGGATATACATACGCCTGTGAGAACAGAAGTTGAGAACGTGAAGTCAGTTATAGAAGTTGAATATGTGGGGACATATGTGGGAGAAGTGAATGAGGAGAACCCGACGCAAGAGGATGATGTCTCGAACCCAGTTGATGATAGGGTAGAAGAAGATTCTGAGGAGAAAGAAAAAGAATCAGAGGAGACAGAAAAAGCGAATGAGAACTCAGAAGATGAAGATGTTTTAGAAGAAGGAGAAGTCGGGTAATGAAGAAGCAGAGCAAGAAGAAAAGGAGAAGTCGGGAAATGAAGAAGCAGAGGAAGAAGCAGAGCAAGAAGCAGAGGAAGAAGAAAAGGAGAAGTCAGAAACTGAAGAATCAGAGGAAGAAGAAAAGGAGAAGTCGGGAAATGAAGATGAAGAAGAATCGCAAGAAAACTCAGAAGATGAAGATGAAAAAGAATCGCAGGAGAACTCAGAAGATGAAGCAAAAGAAGAAGAAGGTCTCGGTGAGAGAGATAGAGAAGAAGAACATGAATACATGGACCAGACCAATGAAGAGGAACATACCAATGACGAAGAAGTAGTAAGTCCTCAAACAAGTGTGAGTATTTCTAACGAACTCTCTTATAGTTTGATAAAGCATTTTGGTAGAACTAAGGAAACTACTAAGCTTGTAGTGGGAAGAAATCGTAATGTTTGATCTTTAGTAAATGGACTTGTGTTACTGATGTTTTTGTTGGTTTCATTGTAAAACTAAGTAAGTTGTTTTGTTGTACTACTAGTGTAACTAATTTGTTATGTTGTACTACTAGTGTAACTAAGTATAACTGATTACCACTGTTGTTTATTGTTGTTTGTTTGCAGGATTCTGATGATGAGCCGAGGGCTATTAAACCGTTGGCCATGTACTTCCCACCGACTGAGTATAGGAAGAAGATTAAGTTGTCTACGAGGTGCTTTACTGTAGATGTTCTGAAAACCATGACTTAAAGCCGCCAATGAATAATGTAGAGAAGAGCTGGTTTGATACTCATCCATAGTTCAAGCACATTTTCCACATGCCTTAGGATGAAAACCACAAGGTTATGGGCATGTGGATGCTCCTTCTCCAAACCGCACGCATATAGAAGGAAAAAGAAGCTTGGTTTGCAGTGAACGGTTGTCCCATCCGCTATGGGATTTGGGAGCATGGTTTGATATCTGGATATAACTGTCGAAACTATCCACTGAACTACAAGGAAGCTGGAGGCACGAGGTTTGTGAGGAAAATGTTTGGCAATGGAGTAATAAGATATCAAGATGTGAAAGCAAAGGTTCATAAGGGAATGGAGCCTTCTCGTGATAGATTGAGGCTGTTGGTCTTGTACTTCCTCTCTAGTATTATTGCCGGGCAGAGAAAGAGTGGGAAAGATGCACCTCCTGTGGAGCCATTTTTGCTGCGGGCAGTTGATGATCTGAACTTATGTCGATCATTCCCTTGGGGAAGGTTTTCGTTTGACTTCATGATGAAGGAGATTGTACACACAATGGCTCACTTTGATGGGGAGGTTAAGGAAGGTGTGATATGGCCATTGCCAGGTTTCTGTATTCCAATGGAGGTAAGTATTTTAATTATTAAATGATTCATATGGTTGGAATGTTGAAGGAAGGTGTGTTCTAATTATTAAATGATTCTGGTTATATTTGATTCATTTGTAGCTTTTACCATTTGAGGCCATACCAGAATTAGGGAAGAAATTATGAGTATCAGTTGATGGCGTATACCCAGCATGTCCAAGGATGTGCAAGTCAAAGTTCAAGAGAAGTGAGATGAGAGGATTTCCCCTTTCGAAAATAAATAAAGGTCTTGGATCAGCTAAGGTCAGTTATTCAGTGAATATGAATGATTTGGGTATCCTTGTTATGAAAATGATTAAAGATCTTCGTTTACAATGTAGGAAATTGAGAACATCATGTCTGTGACTGATGAAGAAAGAGTACTACTAGATCGGATAACAGAACCGGAGGATATTGATGATCAGTATGACATGATTGTAGAGAGCTGGCTGAAGAGGATACAAGCCGGATATGTTGTTAGGTTTGAAGACATGTTTGTTGAGGATGTGGCTGCACGAAATGCTCCTCTGAATACTTGTCCTGAAAATTCTAGGAATGAGACAAGCACCAGCAGTGGACAAGATATGATAGAGTTGATGAAGAAAGTTGAAGAGTGGATGAAGAAGGTTGATGAAAAGATGGGAGAGATGCAGAAGGCATTACCTGGGTTGGAGGGGAAAAAGAAAGATGAAGGGGTTGGTAACTCAGAGAAGGGAAAGAAGAGGTGAAAGAGGGCTAAGAACACTTAGACTGTTGCTTTTAGTTTGTTTCGTTTGTACTAAATGCTTTTGGTTAGAACTTATGACCCTTTGTATTACAAGTATAACTACGTATAACTCCTGAAACTAGTACAACCAGGATGTTTATTACTAGTAAAACTAGTACAACCAGGATATCTATTACTAGTAAAACTAGTACAACCAAGATTTTTATTACAAATTTGACACTGTAATACTAGTGAAACTAGTACAAACATAGATAGAATCTAAGAAACCATCAGTTTTAACAAAGATCAGACATAGATAAAATACAAGAAACCATAAGTTTTAATATAACAACATAAAGAGGATTAAACATAAAGAGAATTGAACCATAAGAAACCATAAGAAACCATAAGTCTTAATACAGAAAGTTATACAAGTCTTAGCAAACAAAAACTTTTATTAGCCGAAAACCATAGATAAGATAAGCATTTGACAGAAGGTTGTTGAGTAGAGCAATCTCCTCATTCATCGGTCAGAAGTTTCTTGAGCACAACAATCTCCTTAGTCATCTCATTGACCTCCTGTCTTAAGGTCCGAACCTCTTCCTGAATACCAAACACCCAGGGCTGACGGAAGTGGAGTCCATTGTCCTGCAACAGCATTGTTTTACTCAGTTTCACATAATTGTACAGAAGAACAAACTTTCAAAAATTACCTTATATGCACTGCACGTGAAGTATCGATGCCCAGGGTAAGTATCAAAGTCTCCAGGATACTTTGGTTCTGGAGAGGTTCTAGAACATGGGCCGTCGTCAATGATTTGTGCTCCACAAGGGCATTTGGTTGGGATCCTGTAGTGTGCATCGGCAACGAAGGAAAGCATATCGAAGTGAGCTTTCATCTTCTTCATCTCCCTCCTATCCTGTTTCTCAACCCATGGATCCATATTCGATGCAGAGAAATCTCAGATTTGTGAGTGAAGATATGAGGAGATGAGAGAGAGTGATGAAAGTGAAAGTTGGAGATAATGTGTGAATGAGGAGAAGAAAAAGAGAGAGAGTAAAGTAACTAGAAAGAGTAGAGAAAGATTCGACAAGACAAGACAAGAGAGAAAAAGTTTAGATTTCTCCCAAAATTGTTAAAAAAAATCCCCGCGTAAACCGCTTTGTTTTTCACAAATCCAACAAAAAAATAAACAAATAGTTCTCCACATGATATTAGTTCTATGAAATTCACACATAGTTGTACTTTATGTGATTTTCGATAATATTAGTTGTACATCTACTTAAATGGTGTTTTACTAGTTTTCCAGTTCATTTTAATACATTACTATGGTTTTATAAGTGTTTAACACAATAAAATTAGTAATATTCCGTTTTATTTGGTTTTGAATGTTTACTTGTCACATTTTAACAAAGTGACTCTTAAACTCTATATAATATGTTGGGTTGTTTTGATTGTAAAGTCTATAAAATTTAAATATATGATTAGTAGTGTTTATATTATCAAAGGGTGACTAAAAGTTGTACTAAAGAATACATTTCTTATTCTGATATAACATTGAAAAAGTTCAATTTCTAAATAAAATTTCGATCCCTAGTATTATAAAACTTGGAAAACCGGTTGTCCATAGTTGTAAAAACAAAACAGAGTTAAAATTATAAATTGCGATCTCCAAATATCTTCCATTGAAGGCTTTGTCTTGGACGCCTTTTATTTTGCGTTCCGGCCGACGTTCCCAGGCCGAATGAAACCTTTTCACTTTCTTTCTTCCCCTCTTCTCGAGCGGCTTTGGTGGTATGATCTTCATGTCTTTGATATAATCGGAGACATCCCATTGACTCCTATCAGGAACAACATAAATAGACCTGTAATATGGCAACACCCACAGTCCAATAGTATTTAGATATCAGATCTTCAAACTCCAAAACCGAACCATTATCTTGAGTCTTAGAGTAGAAAATGTAAGCCGCTATTCGATGGACACAAGGATACTTTTCAATATCAAAGAACCAGTAAGTGCAACTTTTTGCAAGTAAGCTCACCGTATACGGCTTCCCATCACTTCCGACAACATTGTACTCATGGTTGAATGAGTTTATCTCTGAGACAATTAATTTCTCAGCAACCGACCAAGCATCATGCACATAGTTTTCCACGAGAGGTACTAGTTTCCGCTCAGTCGAGCCTCTAACAGTTTCTTTCATGTGTTCATTAAACCAATCAGATGTTTTCTTAATGATTGTATCCAACAAGGGCATTAAAGAGTATTTCCTCGCATCCTTGAACACGCTATTCATCAACTCCACAACATTGCTAGTGTCTATGTTGTATCTATCTCTCGGAAACCAGCACCTCGCCCACTTTTCTTTCTCACTACTTTCCTCTAAATATTTGCCAGCTGATGGATATCAAATCTGGAAAGCAGAATATTCGGCATCAAATTCAGGGACTGTGTAAATCCGTGCAATCTCCATAAACTTCCATTGAACAGCCTCCGTGTTGACATTACTTACATGACCTTTCACATTTTGAGCCAAATTCCAGATACAATGCGCATGATGAGCCATCGGAAATACATTAGCTATTGCATTGATGAGGCTTACATTTCTGTCACTCATAAACACCAACTCCGATGAATCTGGCACAACAGTTTTGAACATCTCGAAAAACCAACACCAGCTCTCCTTATTCTCACCATCTAGCACACCAAACGCTAAAGGATAGTTGTGTCGATTAGGATCTTGGGCCGTTGTAAAAACAAGTACACCACCATATCCATTTTTCAGAAGAGTAGAGTCCACGGTTACTACTTTCCTCATCACTTTAAAACCTTCTATGCTGGCTCCCAGAGTGATGAACAAGTACTTGAATCTGTCTGAATCATCCAATTTCACACTGGTGATTGTCTGATGATTGATCTTCTCTAATATGTACAAATAAGAATACAACATCTGATAACTTTCTTTGGGAGTCCCACACAACATGCTCACAACCTCGTTTTTACCTCTCAAAGCAATGGAGTATGATATATTGACACCCAGTTTAGTCCACACAAGAGCCTTGATACTGCTAGGAGTGGGAATTTCCATTTGGCCTGGATAATCATCGTGCAATAGAGATGCAACTAGTTGTGGTGTGTCTTTCCTCTTTGAGTTGCAATTACTCTGACTTTCATGCGAGCATGTATGCATCTTGTTGTACGTTCTAATAGAGAACACATGGGAGCTTTTGATCTTCGCAGCCCGTATTCCCCATTTACATCCTTCCTAAGGACATTTTAGCACTAATCGCTCCTTATCTGATTTGATCACATTAAACTTAAACATTTTCTTACATGCGCCTTTATCCACGACTTCTTGCACTGCCTGTTTACTAGGAAACTCTTGTTGTATTTTCAAACCCAGACCGTCTTCCTCCATAAACTGAATCTGTTCGTCAACTGGTGGAACATCTACATAGTTATCATGCATTCATGTGTCTTGCCTACCATTTTCATCCATATTGCCATCAACATTTTCATCCACATTTCCATCAACAGTTTCATCCACATTGCCATCAACATTTGAATCCACATTGACTTCTTCATCACCTTTTTCCAACATCTCCTCAATCGCCACAATCCCCCCCCCCTCGGGTTGTTTATCAACTTGATTGTTGCCACAATATAAAGTTATGGATTGATCTCCTATTTCGTCATCATTCGAATGCCACACCTCATAATTCATACCTAAAGAACTTCGTTTGCCCGCTCTTGAAAGTTGCTCTGGGAGTTCTGACCTTTTGATGACCTCCACAAACAAAATGCACCTACGGTTCTCTTTATCAAATGAATAGTGATAACCACACAGATCCTCATCATCACAAATGGCACATTTTTCTTCACACCCAACCACCAGTGGAATGTAACTCAATTTCAATTTCACATTACTTTCATCCAGTCCAAGCTTTTTGCATATGCGTGCCTCTACCATTGAAAGACTTATCTCTTTCGTATCATGCTTCAACACTAAGCAATACATATGACCTTCGCATCTGAAGTGTATAATGACGTTTTTGCTCATTCTAGCCTGCCAAAACCATTCAATATCATCCATTATACATAGGAAAATCATCCCTACAAATTAATCTCTATGCAGAAATTTTTGAAGTTATACCAGTTTTCTAGCTATACAACAATTACCAGTAATACTAGTTTTCCTAGTTCTCCTTTCGTACACGTTTTGGTTTTGAAATCTACATTCAATGCACTACGAATCACTCGAGAGCTCGAATCACTCCCCTCTAAACAATGCAACAATTTTCCTAATCAATTCAACTCATAATGGACTCGAACACCAAGCTGCAACATCTAAATCCATTCTAATCTACTTTCGAGAAACTCATTCATACCCGTTTTCAGGAGGAATTGAGCTCAGCCGGAGGAGAGAGAAACGATGAACAAGGGATGCGATTGTTCCTTATACAGCGGCGTAAGACGACGGAGGAACCGAGCATGGAGGAGAGTAGTAGTTTCGAGTGGAAGACGAGACAGACACGAGACAAATCGGAGAGTGCAAAACGGATTTGAGCTAGCTAACGCAAAAAAAAAAAATCCAAAGAGAACGCAATACAGAGAGAAACATTGTCTCAAACATTTTTTGTTTTAATTTTTTTTCTTATTTGTAAGACTAATTTCGTAATTGTATATTCATTAATAAATATGAAGAATATAAATATTTGAAAAGCTTATACGTGATTTAAATTGGTGGAGTAAGGGTAATAGAGACGTCGGCTCGAGAAAGCTTATTAATTATCGTGGTGGGTTGCAGGTGAGAATTAACTGTGAGTTCTGAGTCGGGGGAAACGCTGGTGTCTCTCACGTGTGTAGGAGAGAGTGGCAATGTCGTTATTACGCAGCCATACGAGGGAGGGAGACGTCTTTGACGCAAGAGTTGTATAGGGTCGTAAATAGACGCGACCCATTGTGCCAATATAAACTATGACGAATCCAAAGCCCAAATTAAAGACGTCCCGGCGACCCATTTCTCCAATTTTCTCGAAGTTAAGCACTCACTGTTAGTTTAAAACCTACATGGACTGTTGCAAGACAGAAGAGCGCAATAGCAATAGCACGGTGAACACTAAACTGAACCTTTTTTTTTTGATATTATAGATTCCAACTTTTTTTGTAAATAAATATTCATAATTTTAAATGATAAATAATTTATTAATAAATAAAATTAGACGATATTTTGATTTTATAATATTTGAAAATGTTAACATGATATAAACTTGATGAAAAATAAACTTAATAATAAAAATAAAATTATTTTTAAAAATTAGGATTATATTTATATTTTTAATTATTTTTTAAATAATAAATTATATAGTGTATATAGTATTTTCATCTATATATTTTTTTATTTTGTCCAACCATTTTAGAAAATTATATTATAGTTTACATTCTACATATTTTAAATATTTTTTGTTTCTTAATAATTTGTAATTTAATTATGTTTTGTCGAATCTGAGTTATGATGTATATTTATGGATCAAATAAATCAAAGTATTTAAAATGGCTGAGAAAATATGCCAATAACAAATTCAAATGACTTTAGCAAAATTAATGTATTTAAGGAAAGAAACAGTGTTTTTGTTCAAGATAGTAATACATATGTATTTGTTTTTAGAATTATCAGATAAAAAAAATTTCAATGGCAATTTATTACAAGTTTAAGAGTGCAAGGGACTATGATACCATCGCCATAGATGGTCCTTTTATATCAGTCGGGTCGGTATACTGAAAGATAAAATTTTCGAAACTAAGCATTTGGGCAGTGGTAAGTACCTTGATATTGTCCTCTCCAATGCCCAAACTAATGAAGGTTTGTATTCTGATTCAAGTGTTGTGCTGCTGTTTTGATTTAGCTGCTTTGGTAGTAAGTGACGACATGGTTGCACCTGTGATGCAATCATCTTGATTTTATATTTGATGTTCCTATCTTTGTACTAACTATGGTTTAATACTTGGATATTTTATGTATTGGTTGTCGTGTGCGTTTAAAGTTTGCTAAATGCATCGCGTCTCTTCTTGATCAGTATCAGACTATTTAATGTTTGGAGTCGTGCCATATTTTTTTATTTCTGTTTATGTCTGAGATCAAACAGAAGTGTTGGGCTACCGTTTCGCTTTAGCTGTTTTTGGTAGTTAGTGTTGATATGGTTTATATGATGTTCCTATCTTTGTGTCAAGTATGGTTTATTACTATGTTAGATTATGTATTGATTTGTTGGTTAACTTTGTGTTTGCCGACATGTTTGCTCTCGAAAGTCCTTTATATATTCTCTGTTTTGAATTTTCAGAGCATCTGGATGAAGCGATGTTAATACCAAAGAATACATCTGTTCTAATTCGTCGAGCCCCAAGACGCCCCTCGCATCACAGTTATTACTACTGTTTCTTATTGGTCAGGAGAAGAAACAAGTCTAAAACATGGAAGCCTTCTCTTAAGAGCATCTCCGAAGCTACGAGCTGAATGTTCTTGTTCGAGGGACAAGAACCATACTTGGATTACTGAATGCTCTTTTCCCCTTTTTTTTCTTTCTTTTCTGGTTATAACAGAAGATGAAGTGAAGATCAAGATATGAAGAGATAACTAGTGGATATCTTCCCTATACAAAGAAGGCTCAACAAAGCCAAGAAGAACAGAGCTTCTTTCTTTTTCTTTTTTTTTTTCTTTATCTACGATGTACATATTTTCGCAGATGGAGAAACTGATCGAAGTTTGTATGACTAAACTGAGGATTTTGTTCATGTAAACTCTATTTAGAAGAAGCAAAGCTTTTAAACTAAGAAAAATACATATCTTTTATTATCTTACATTAACTGGCTCCACCACATAGTAGTCTTGAAATAACAACAAAAAAAAGCTAACAGATCTATAGTACTTAACGGTTCTTATCTGGTGTATTGAAAGAACCTATTCAACAATAACTAAGCCTACAAAATTTATGCCTTGCATGACACATCGCTTCTGATACATCACTACTTAACTTAATAATTCAGCATACTATATTTAATGATTCGAGGTTTTCAGTGTTACTAATCAGTACCGGTCCATTACTTCCAGTCCTTGTCGACATGATCCTGAGACCATTTGAGAACAAAATATAGTTAACACCAGTTATTCCCTCGTATCTTTTGATTTCATCTGCTTTGTCCCACTTATTTAGCTATTTAACTTGAGCTCAACGAAATTTTTTTTTTAGCTAAAACATAAGTTGAAAGTGTGACTATTGCGCGGAAGATACACCTTGATTTTCATGCTTAATAATGCAATTTTCTGAACATTGCAGCCCTAGAACCGAGAATAAAGTGGAACATGTTCAGGCCGAAACCAGTAATTCCCATGTTCCCGAACCATCTGCAGCAAAATATGTAAGTTGATTACGTTGGCCATTTATATTAATTTTCACCCGTGTTCAAATTCTAGCCTGAAGATGAGTTTGACGAGTTTGGGAATGATTTTTACTCCATTCTCCATGTCCTGTTCTTCCACCAACAGAAGAGAAAGTTGATGAAGAAAGCAAACTCCAGGCGTTGATTGATATGTGAAGGGCCATGAGGAAGTGAGAAGAGGAGTCTCCACGTTAACAGTCTGGTCAAAGAAGCCAGAGATGGTAAAACCACCCACTTTGGTCGTCTTCGTCCGTAAAGATAGCATCATGCACAAGCTTATACTCGTCAGGAATCTTTTCATTTGGCATGAACCCCTCAGCCTTTCTCGCAATCAAACTCGAAAGAAGCACACTGCAGAATCAAAAGAGCTAATAGTGTAACTAAAACATATAACTCTATGAAACTATTTCAGGAGAGGGAAAACGAACATACATAGGACGGTAAATCACAAATCTCTCCGGTCTAAGCATACTCTATACATTCAGTATCTTATATCCCCATCAGCAAGTACATAAATTGATGATTGAACAGAACTATAACTGAGACTAAACCGGTTGGATAACTCCATCACAATTCTATCCGGTCTAAGCATACTCTATACATTCACCGACTCTTTTAACGTGAGCCCGACGTTACATGTTATTCTCTCAGCTACTTTTCAACAAAACCACCGTTGCTCAAGAACACAACCAAAAGATAGAGCGCATTGTTTAAGAACACAACCAAAGGATAAAGCGAAGCAAGAAGCTTTTCGTACAAATGTTTTTATTAATAAATCTAAGCGGTTACAAAGCAAGAAGCAGCATCGTACAAACCACGATCTGCGAACCAAACTAAAGCCCCGACATTAAGTTCAAGGGAATACAAGGAAAGAGACACAAACTTGAATAAGTTTGATAAAACAGAGACAAATTGGTGCTCAGAGAGCTTTATTGTGCAGAGAAATGAGAAATGAGAAAGGAAGAAGGTTGAGCTTGTCATTCCGCTGCTGCTGCCTCTCCCGAACCGGAAGCCTCTTTTCTAGCAGCCTTCCTCTCTTTCTTTTGCTGCATGCAAATGTCACACTTGAACCTGGGATTATAAAATCCCTGTGGGCTGTAGCTCCCGCCCATACAAACCATGCACAATGTGTAGTGCATACACAGGGTTTGTCTCAGCTGCGACTCCTCCTGCTGGTCGCATCGGTCACACACTGTCTTTTTTGCAACGGCACCAGGGGCTCCCATGGTTGAACTCTTATCCACCCTATATCTTCCCGACATTGTTTTTGTTTGGTTTGTGTGAGAGAAGAAGAGAGAGTCTTAATATATAGAATTTATAGAAGAGAACTAGTGGGATGATATTTGAGAGATGAGTGTCTCAATATATAGAAGAAGAAGAAGAAGAAGAAGAAGAGAAGTGGTGGGAATGGGAAGTATTTGCAATCATTCACTAGGGACTAACCCACTTTTGAAGTTTCATAAGTATAGGGGAATCATTTCGTTTTCCCTTTTTACTTGTTTCACTCTTTCAGGAAATATAATAATTCAACCTCGAGTTGAGCACGTCAAGTTGAGCACCCCAACCAGAGGTGGCCGATAGCAGCTGACAATCAAGGACAAGGACTGAGCATGGTTTAGGACCAGCATCAATCACTGGAAATATAGGTGATATCAACATACATGTAGTATCGACATAATAATGTTGAATTATTATATAGGTTCCAGAATCAATCAGATTGATACTGCATTTGAAGATAGGTGATATTATCCCAAAGACTACTTTGAAGTCTCTTAATAATTTTTTAATAGTTTTTAAATAGTAAAAGTGAATTAAGAGACTAGTTAAGAGATTTCAAACACATTTATGTGTTCCAATGCGAGTCTTTTGAAATTTTCACTAATATGGGGGAATCATTTTCTTGTTTCTTTTAACATGTTTCCATGTTTCAGACAATCCCTATAAATAATTCGATATGATTCAATATAGCTAGGGGACCAACAAGTTATTCCCACTTTTGAAATTTTCACTAATATGGGGGAATCATTTTCTTGTTTCTTTTAACATGTTTCCATGTTTCAGACAATCTAAATAATTCAATGACTCAATATAACTAGGACATCCCCACTAAATTTAAACTAAACTAAGTTTAGGAGACGCTTCTATGTTAAAAAGTGACCCATTTTTTCATACCCTTTCTCAAAAACAAAGTGACCCATTTTGCCAAAGACTACTTTAAAGTCTCTTAATAATTTTCTAATAGTTTTTAAGTTGTAAAAGTGAATTAAGAGACTAGTTAAGAGATTTCTTCCAATGCAAGTCTCTTCTTAAAAACACACAACACAGCATTTATCATCACTTCACACAACACCATCCATCCTATCTAACTATAAACTTCTCTTTATTACCTAACACTACCATAATCAAACACTAACCACTACATTTGTTTTCGAAGATTCAATTCTGACCAGAAGCAATACATGTTCATTTCGAAGTGAGCTGTAAAGGATGGAACGAACCTTGAGTTTGCAGAGAAGAACTCGGATTTTATTGAGACTTAATCTGCATCACAGCTCAACATAGCTTCTGCTTTTCACCTGCAAACATCAAACCAAACAGCAAGCCAGGCACAAATTAAATACAGTTAAAACAGAAACAAACAAAAATAAACCTTTTCCGACATGGTACGAAAGAGAAACAATGCTTACTGATATGTTTATGTTCATGAGAATATAGATTTTATGATAAAATTACATATTAAACTTTTGGAATCTGATTCTCTAACTTAGGTTGATAAGAGAAGATACACATCATCCCCGGGAAGTTTTGTTATGTGACCTCTGATCATTGAGAAGCAATTAAAAATCCAAACACAAAAACAAAACATCAAAGACCTATAATAGCCTAATAACACATGCTGAAAAGAAAGCCTCTAACGCATCTGAACGGGAGTTGTGTGAATGTTAAGGCTAATCACCACAATGCTGCTCTTTCGCGTATCCTGGTAATAATCAATCAGAGTTCAAATTAAGGCAGAATTAGAGCAACTCCATCCAATGGTAAAAACCCGTTAGAGGCTCTAATAACTAATTTAATAGTTAATGTGTGATTTGAAAAGTTTAGAACCCTTCTTAGGGTAATTAATTCTTTTATGGTCCAATGGCAGAATCTCGTAGAGGTTCTTAAATTTTTTGTTTCTTAGAAGTTGAATAATTGGATTTGAGTTACAAATCTTTGACCAATCTTTCTCAAAACTGAAACAAACAAAAGAAAACATTAACTATATCATTCCTTTAAGATGATCCGTTGTGAGGTTGAATGAGTCTCCATCTCTCTGCTGCTCCATCGTATTGATCACCACGTTGATTATATCATACCTCTCTAGATCTCTTGAACATACGAGCGACAAGCAGTAGCAGCAGATTTGACATGTGGGATGACCAATGAATGCTTCCTGGAAGATAAACATATCAATCAGCAAAAGGTATTTTGTTCATTCCAGACCAGAGAAAGTGCCAAGAAAGAGCTGGCAGAGGAGACTTTTCTACAAGCCTTACCTGCCTATGCATATTGTTGAGTTTCACAACATCATGATCGATCGACCTAGAAGAATACAACAGAAAATATGATCAGCAAATCATAATCCAGGGAGAAAGCAATATAGAGGCTAATTCTATTGATATATATGTTAGAGCTAGATTTGAAGTAAGAGTTTAAAAAACATACCAACACCACAAGCATCAAACACAACATATCTATCCACCTTAACATTATACTCCAGAGGAGAGAAGATATCAACGTTTCTTTCTTATAAGCTAACAAAAGAAGCATCAAATACAATTCAGATTATCCGCTTCATAGTATAAATAACTCAACATCAGTAAGTTTAAATCCTAAAGATCCAAAATTTACAAGTGAAACCAAAACAATCAAAGGGAAACAAAAGAAACCCAACACAAAGTTTTCATCTTTCATCTCCAATCATCACTAGCTAGAGACAGTTGAATCCAAAAGACAGTTCAAAACAGAAACCTAGACGTAATAAGAGTTGCATTTGAGTGTTTGACAGCAAAGTACCTTCAACACCAAAGGAAGGGAGCTGTGTTTTAAAAGGCGCATGGCGAACCAAGGCAAGATGGTCCGTGCCTTGCGCCATGGCGAACCATGGCGGTCGCCTTGGTGACCAAAGTGAAAATCCGTTAGTCCAGCTTGTTCCCATCTCTTCTAACAGCTTCTCCTGTTTCAAATTCATTCAACAACAACAAGGCTTGCAAAACACTTGGACAAGTTGTTATGTCTTGTATTGGAGAAGAAAACAATGTAAGGAATGATTGATTCACATACAAGGTTTTGCATTCGTATGATCCCCTCTGCTTGAGAGGTGAAACTCCACCATGAAAGTCTTTCATACAAAAGATACACTTCCAAGAATTGGAATTGTTATTAATCATGGTTCCATATTTTTTTCCTGGATCATGAAGCCTCAGCCATTGAAACTGTGATCAAAGTAAAACATACACGTTAAGACAAAAACGAGAAAAAATATGTAAAAGGAAATAACAGGATTAGAAAGAAAAGCACAAACGAGAATAAGAAGAAGCACCAACGAGAATAGAAAGAGTAGAGAGTACTCTAAGCTTAAGCAAAAAACCTTGAGATCTATGTTTTTGCTAAGTTATGTAAGTTGTCTTTTATAAAGAGGAGGCTAGGGTTTTCATAGGTTTTTGACATTTAAGATTCTGATTTTGACGTTTAAGATTCCAAACTAGTTTACAACGTAAGATTGATTTTTAATTAAAGTAGGTTTCATACCTGGTTTGGTTCGGTTAACATAAAGTCTCCAAGGCGTGCCTTTGCGTCGCCTTTGAAACCGTCGCTTTATAGCCAAATCGGAACATGGCGCGCGCCTTATGAACCACCCCTTCGCCTTGGAGGTTCATGGCAATAGACCCCTCGCCTGACCTCGCCTTGCGGTAAATCTGACTGTCTGTAACGGTAAATCTGATCAGGAGATATCCCATGTTCAAGCACGTGTTTGATCTCCGTTGGAACAGAGCAGCCGTTAGACACGTCGTCGTCGCACCGTTCAACAGCAGCCGCCTCTTGGAGCTTTGCTTGGAGGGAAGAGATACGTTGCTCGATTTCTGCTTTCTGGCAATTATCAATCAGAGTTCAAATGAAAGCAGAACTTAATACCTTGAAGAAGTATACAATCTATAGTAATCACATTTAATCAAACACAGCTCAAATATTAGAGAGCAAGGTCAAGATGATTGCTTTTATATCAAACATGAATCAAACGTCGAAGAGCTTTTACGTAAAACATGAAGCAAAACGTTGAATAGCTTTTAAATATTCAGAAGATGATGGATTAAACATGGTCCCATATATAAAAACCGAGACTTTAAACGAAGCACAAGATTTGAATCAATAAATTACCAATAGACTCTGCATAAAAGCCAAAACAGAGATTGGAAGGAGAATCTCACCCCATCGATTGAAGGGCTCCTCTGCCCTTTACGTCTTTCTGTTTTCCTTTAGCTTTGAAATTATTATTATTATTGTTTTTGTCAAAAGAACCAGACAAGTTATGATTCATCCCTCCAGCAGCCGTTATACGGATTCATCCCTCCACCAGCCGATCCTGACGAGACGAGATGAAGAAATCACCGGCGGATTCGTCGATGAGAGATGGAGAGACGCGGTGCTTTTGACGGAATGGAGCGAAGGAGAGAGACACAGAATGCTTCGGTCGAGAGAGAGAGAATGATACAAAGCACGCAGAACACAACACGTGTCTCTCAAGATACGTCACGTTTTTTTTTTTAACAACAACATCTTCATTAAATAGTATAAGGTTTGTACAAGTAGTTCATGAGCCAACGAGGAGGGAGATTATGATATACAAATTCTGAAGAAATATCCAGAGCACACTTGGAAAGCTTATCTGCTGCTGAATTCCTTTCTCTGTTTACCGATTCCAGCGAGCAAAAAGGAAGAAGAGACATCCAATATCTGATATCCTGAAGAATATTTCCTATTTGGATATGATGAGGGACACTGTGATTAATGGTGTTTGATAGCTCAATGTTATCACCTTCAAACCACACAAAACGCATTCCCTTTATCCAGACTTGTTGAAGAGACACCAAAAAAGCCATAGCTTCACCTTCAAGGGCAGATGACAAACCTGCAACTCGTACCATACCAGAACAAACATGCTTTCCCTGAGCATCACGGACAATCCAGCAAATGCCACCTGTTCCATTAGCCCTATACCCACAGTCAAAGTTACACTTAAGCCAACCCGACGGAGGTGGTTCCCATTGAGATGATCGGATCGTTCTGTTCTTAGGAAGATTATTGGTTCCCATAACCTGATTCCATTCTGCAGAAGACTCTATGGCTCTTGTTGCATCCTCTGCAGGATGCACATTACGATGAGAGAACATAAGCTCCTTCCTGGACTTCCAAATAATCCACATAGTCCACAATGATAACTTTCCGAAAGAATGAAAGTTAGAATCCTTTACCATACCCATTAAAACCTCAATATTACCCTCAACGTCACGTTTTTTTTTATTACTAAAACGATGATTATCCCAAATAAACCACTTATGTTTCTTAAAGATTTAAAAAAAAAAAAATTTAAAAGATCAATCGTGGATTGCCATATATGCAGTGTAAGAAACTCTTACGGATCGATCTTTAAGTCATAAATTTTATACCGATCCTTCACTATTCACACTTAAGAAACCATCTAAGAAACCCAGATAAACATGCCTTGAGGCCATGATTATTCTATCATTTTTTAGAGATTTAAAAAAAAGAAAAAAAATTAAAAAAAAGAACCAATCGCGGGCCGCCACGTACATGCACAGTGTAAAAAACTCTTAAAGATCGATCCTTAATTCATAACTTTTATAACCGATTCTTACACTGTTCACGCTTAAGAAACCCGCTAAGAAACTGCAATAAATCATGCTTTAAGATCCACGCTATGCCCGGAATGAAGTTGAGATTTTTATTATGTTTTGGAGATTGAAACAATAGTTCGGTTTCATTTGGATCAGGGGTGTTCAATCCGGATATCGTGTTGGTTTTGGTTCGGTTCGGTTTTTCGGTATTTCGGTTAGTTAAATATAACTACTATTCTAAATCCATATTTACTTCGGTTCGATTCGGTTTATATACCACCCGGTTTTCAGTTTATTCGGTTTTATACCATAAAAACATAATTATTTAGTTTGAGATCATATTATATGTTATACGAGTTTAAGAATCATGTTTCAAAAAGTCATTTATTAAAAAAATATTATATATTTAAATAAAATAATAAAAAACAAAAAATGCGTTTATCATCTAATAAAATAATCAAATCTAGAATCAATATCAAAGCTCTAAATTTTGAAAATAAAAAATAAAACAGAAGCACAAAAGAAAAGTTTTTCTATTCTTCCATATTTAGTGTTCATCAAATTAATATGTCTTTTATTGAACACAACTGTGTTTGTTTAAAGATAAAAAACAAAAGTTGTAAAGAATTTCAACTAATTGTTGTCCAACAAATTTATAATCTTTACTTTAATTTAGTCAATGTTTAAATAAAACAAAAAAGATCAAAAAAGAAGAGTAAGAAAATATGAAACCTTAGTGTGAGTGAATTGTTACTTAATTATAGTTCAAGTGATTCAAGTGATTTACAAATTATAATTATAGTTCGACTTATATAACAAATAGACATTCATGCGTCGTTATAAATACTAGAGTCGATGTCTACGCTACGCGCGGAAAGTGTGTTTTTTTTCCTCTTTCTAAAATGGAATAGTACTTGAATACGGAGTTGCCGTTGGTTAATATATGTTGCTAACATAATAGTTAAGTGAATTTTTAGCAGGCCTAAAAGTTGTTAAGTTGATGTGTGTCAATGTGAGCATTATACAAAACAATAGAGATCATTTTGATATCACTTTTTATTTTTCGTAGAATATAATTTTTTTCAGCTTTTTTAGTCTTGATAAGGGCAGAGGCTAGTAATTGTGCTCCTATTATGAAAACCGGGGAACAACATTTTCATTTTCAGGTACAATCAAATATATTGGCACATTATTTGAGAAAATATAAAACGTGGTTTTGTAAATAACCAAATAACAAATTTTTTGAAAAGGGGAGTATATAACTGAAGAAAGTCGGAGTGTTGTTTTCTTTGGTTACGCAGTCCAGGGAAATTAGAGCCGTCCTCTATATTTGTTTATGTGTTCGATTGACCTGTCGAAGTAAAAATTGGTTGCTGGTGATGAAGCGAGTTCAAGCTTTCCTGCAATTTAATTTTTAAAATCTATTTTCCTTTAACCTAATAAACAAACAAATACTTGTTTACTATACTTGTCTTATGTAAAATCACATTTACCTTGGATAATTTTAGGAATTAAGCTTGTCATGAGAACAACTTTAAACTTTCTATCTTTCTTGATTTGTAGATTGCTAAACTCTTCAGCTTGCTTACCCCATAGAGTGAGCTTCACCATTGTGGCTTACTCAATATTAGACCAATTATGACTTCCCCATTTGTTTCTGGTGCTTGGTGTTTTATTCCTAGCACCATACGGATTTGCCCAACAACATCTACACAATTTTGGTTTATTTAAAATTATATTATGTATCTGCAATGGTAGCTGATGAATAATTTACCTGGTAAAAACTGGGATTAGTGGCTAAGAGCATTAAACATTCGTAATTCCGAGGAGTGAAACTGTACGCTGGAAAGATTGAGGAGATTTACATTTTCTACTTTTGAACGGTTTTGTTTAGTTTAATCGGTTATAAGCCAAACAATATCCAAATTCTATGATTTTTATAAAATCACATCTATTCGGTTTATATGGTATGGTATATACCAAAACAAAACCATATTATCTATTTCTGTTCGGTTCGCTACTATTCGGTTTTAGCATATTGAACATCCCTAATTTGGGTATACAGTATGTTGGTTTTGGATTGTTTTTTATCATGTCTTAATATCCTATTGTAGAATTAAATTTTAAATTTATATTTTTTGAACCTTAAATGTGAGTTTTCTATTAAAAAACAAAACATAAAATACGTAGTGTGAATACATTTATGTATAGTGTGAAATCATTTATGTAGAGTGTGAATGCTCTTCTCAAATTCTTTGTGAAATTACCACATGTCCATTGTAGTGTGAACACATTTCTTAAAAATGTTTCTCATTTAATATATATGGGATGCTAATTTCTTTATTCCCTTCTTTAAATCAATTAATCAATCAGATATTATATCCTCCTAACACAAATTTTGATAAGCTTTATACTATGTTTTCAAGTTTTTCTTATTAACATTGGAAAAAATATTATAAAGGTAAAACACCTCAAAAATCATATTGTAGTCGTAGCTATATCATTTGGTGAAAAAAAGTCCACCATACTTTAGACTGAGTTTGTGGGCAGAGATTTATAAGGTTAATACCCAGATGTGTAATCTTAAATCTCAAACATAGACAAATATTCTTTAAAATATGATCAAATTGTTATTAAACGTGTATAAAAACAGGTATACCTACCAAAATACATGTATATCTACTTTCTGTATTTAGACAGTATTTGGGGCTCACTGTGACTATTTGCAAAATGAATTGACTATTTGCACAGTGAATTTCGTTTTATAAATACGGATCGAATTCATTCATTGTAATCACACATTTTCTTTCGATAATACATTCTCTCTCGATTTCTATAGATATAAAGTATTTTCCTTTATAAAATTTCCGAATACGATAAATTCTAAGCCTTTTTATAACACGTTATCAGCACGATCACCCTCCGATCATTCTCAAGTATGAAGTATGGTAACGTTCATATCACGATCACTCTCCGACCACTCTCCGATCATTCCTCAGTCAGTCTTCAGTTTGGTACAAATTCATAAGTATCACATATCTCCCATTATAATGGTCGGTGTTAGAATTCATGAGTGTTTGTCTCATGTCAAGAGAGTATTCAGTCAACTTGTGACTGAATTCCCTTCTACCAACAACAAGAACTCACAACTACAAGGAAGAGACAATCAACTTGTGATTGAATCCTCTCAGCAAAACACTCTACACACTATCTGAATCTAACAAGATAAAGTGGCTGTGAGATTGATACAAGAACCAGAATTAAACTATCTCTAGTATGAATCTATCCTTGTGAAGTAACACAACACTTATAGTTTGTGTACTTAAGACTAAAAAGAGATAGAATCAGTAAGCTAGAGTAAGAGAAGATTAATAAAGAGTTTAGAGGTGATTTTAACAAGTATTAGGCTGCCTTAAGAGAGGAAGAGCTAAGGCAGCCTCTAAACCATGACGCTTAACTCCTTACATTGTAAATATTGATTAAACACAAGCAAGAAAGAGAGAGCCACGAATTTAGAGTGAGAAACTTGTTCTTATTACTTGCTTCATTCAGAATCAAGATACAACACATATATAGAGTTTAAACTTGCATGAGAGGGGACAAGGAGACAAGAACATCATAATTGGGTTTGGAATAGTAATATCCACTCCCAACAACTCCAATTTGAATTTGAACTTGTAGATCCACATTTGAACTTCAAATCCCCTTCTAGAAGCTTTCTTAGGCGTGCTCAGGTTGAGCTGAGAAAGCCTCTCAGCTCCCTTGCCTTCCAAGCCACTCTAGATTAAATCACTCTTGCTGGAACGGGCAGCAGAACACCTGAAACTTGTAACTGGTGTAACTTCCAAACCATAACTCCTTTTGGACTAATTTTAATTCTCCGCGTGCCCTTGATGAGTGTCGAATGTAGGGCAATTGGTTTCATGCTCAAATTCTTCATGGTTAGAAATTTACACCCCTTATCCTGAGACATGCCAGTGTGAACTCCATCAATAGCATTTTTCTTCTTCATTCTAATACTCCCCCTCAAGCTTGACCATAGGAAATCCTTGGGCAAGTTTGGAACTGAGAGTATTTGCCTCATTAAAAACCTAAGTGTGGAAAACCTCATGGGATAAAACGTGATTGAAGTAACCGGCAAAGCAAATTTTACATTGCCAAAGAGAACAAAACTTTCCATAAATGATGCTTTATATTCTCCAAATTCCAAACGGAGTTTGTTGAGTTTCAAAGACATATATCTTCACGGATATGACACTCAGTCTGCAACTAAGGATGGAAAGAAGTACATATATATAACTTCTGATAAATGTGGCAGAAAACACATATTGGAAAAGTTTCCGAAAATCCCTTCGGGATTGCACCATACTTATATCGATGGAATCGAATCAAATCTTGTAGTGAAACAAAATACACAAAATTCACATTATGGCATGATCGTCTCGGTCACCCGGGCACCTCTATGATGCGTAAAATTATAGAAAGCTCACATGGTCATTCACTAAAAATCCAGAAGATTTATCAAGGGAATAAAATCACATGTGTTGCATTTTCTCTTGGAAAATTGATCATAAGGCCATCAGCAACGATAATTGATACATAATCACCAAAGTTCTTTGAAAAAAATTCAAGGTGATATATGTGGACCAATACATCCACCATGTGGACCATTTCGCTATTTCATGGTATTAATTGACGTATCTAGTAGATGGTCACACGTTTGTCTATTATCATCTCGAAATATGGCAATTGCGAGATTCTTAACTCAGATAATCAAACTGCGAGCACAGTTTCCTGATTATTCTATTAAAAGAGTTAGATTAGACAACGCTGGTGAATTCACATCCCAAGCATTCAATGATTATTGTATGGTAACGACAATCGAAGTTGAACATTCAGTTGCTCATGTTCATACTCAAAATGGTTTGGCTGAATCTTTGATTAAGCGCCTGCAACTGATTGCAAGACCATTGATCATGAAATCAAAGCTTCCAACCTCTGTATGGGAGACATGCTATATTGCATGCAGAAACACTCATCCGGATAAGACCGAGTGCACACCATAAGTACTCCCCAATACAGTTGGCATTTGGTCGAGAACCAAATATTTCCCGTCTAAGAATCTTTGGTTGTGCGGTATATGTGCCTGTAGCACCACCACAACATACAAAGATGAGACCACAAAGAAGGTTGGGGATATATATTGGTTGTAATTCTCCATCGATTATACGATACCTAGAACCACAGACTGGTGACGTCTTTACGACACGGTTTGCTGATTGTCATTTTGATGAAAAAGTATTTCCAGTTCTAGGGGAGAAAATAAAAATGAAAGAAATGATATCAAATGGAGTGTATCATCATTGTTGCACCTCGATCTGCCAACCAAAGAGTCTGAACTAGAAGTTCGACGAATTATGCATTTACAGAGTATAGCAAATCAGCTACCTGATGTATTTGCGGATACCAAAACGGTAACAAAATCTCATATACCAGCTGCAAATGCTCATGCTCATATAAAAATTCCAAATGAGCAAGGAAAATAAGATGATACACGTGAGTCTAGAACGCGCCAGAAGCGTGGTAGACCTATTGTTTCTAAGGATAAAAAATCCTAGAAAACAAAAGAAAGTTACGATACATGATGCATCCAAAATAGCAGAAAGTATTTTGGAAGAAACAAATAATGAGAATAATGACGATGTAGAGCATCATGATCCAGAAGATAATCATGAGATTTCTATCAACTACATCCATAATAAGAAAATATGGAAAATGAATGAAAAAGATGATGTTGATGATGCTTTCTCATACCTTATATCAAATGAGATAAATGAGGAAACCGAAGATCCAGAACCAATATCTATGTATGAATGTCAAAAGAGACATGACTGGAATCAATGGAAAGATGCAATACAAGTCGAACTTGATTCGCTTAACAAACGAAAAGTGTTTGGATCTAATGTACTCACACCTGCAGATGTGAAACCAGTTGGGTACAAATGGGTTTTCGTCCGAAAGCGAAATGAGAAAAATGAAGTTACGAGATATAAAGCTCGTCTTGTGGATTAAGGTTTTTCTCAAAGACCTGGTATTGATTATGAGGAAACGTATTCTCCTGTTATGGATGCAATCACATTTAGATTCCTGATGAGTCTAGCAGCTGATAAGAATCTTGAGATGCTTCACATGGATGTTGTAACAGCTTATTTGTATGGATCATTAGATACTGATATCTATATGAGAGTCCCTGATGGATTCAAAATGCCAGAAGCATTAAGTTCCAAACCTAAAGAGTTATGTGCAATAAAATTGCAAAGATCATTATATGGGTTAAAGCAGTCTGGTTGATGTGGTATAATAGTCTCAATGAGCATTTAACAAAAAAAGATATGTGAATGATCCTATTTGCCCATGTGTTTTCATCAAGAAAACAACATCCGGATTTGTGATAATCACGGTATATGTTGATGATCTTAACATTATTGGAACTCAAAATGAAATACAAAAGGCATCCAAATATTTGAAAGGAGAATTTGAGATGAAAGATCTCGGGCAAACAAAATATTATCTTGGCCTACAAATTGAGCATTTTCAAAATGGTATATTTGTGCGTCAATCTACTTATACTAAAAAAGTTTTGAAACTCTTTAACATGGATAAAGCTACTACCCCGATGGTCGTTAGAACACTTAATGTTGAAAATGATCCATTTCGACCATCTGTGGAAAATGAAGAGATACTTGGTCATGAAGTACCATATTTAAGTGCAATCGGAGCATTGATGTACCTTGCAAATTGTACACGACCCGATATATCATTCGCTGTTAATCTTCTGGCAAGATTCAGCTCATCTCCCACACGAAGACATTGGAATAGAGTTAAACATGTCCTTCGTTATCTTCAAGGGACCATTGACTTAGGCTTACTTTATCCTAAAGATTCAAAATGTCAAATGGTTAGTTTTGCAGATGCAGGATATCTTTCAGATCCACACAAAGCCCGATCGCAAACATGATATGTTTTTACGGTCGGAGGCATTGCTATATCTTGGCGTTCTCAGAAACAAACACTTGTGGCCACCTCCTCAAATCATGCTGAGATTATCGCACTTCATGAAGCAAGTAGAGAATGTGTCTGGCTCAGATCAATAAGCAGACACATCTGTTCCAGCAGTGGAATTGACGAAATTACGGAGCCAACTATTCTATATGAAGATAATGCGGCATGTGTTGCTCAAACGAAGGAAGGATATATCAAAAGTGATAGAACAAAACATATACATCCGACGTTCTACTCTTACACTCAAGAGCTCGTGAAGAATAAAGAGATTGAAGTAACATATGTCTGATTATGTGACAATGCAGCCGACTTCTTCACAAAGTCACTTTCTACAACGGTGTTCAGAAAAATGTTTCATCAAAAAGATATGTGAAATGACATATGTTCATTCGAGGGGGAGCTTGCATAGTTGTGCTATTTTTACTTTACTATGGTTTTTCCCACTGGGTTTTCCTAGTAAAAGTTTTTAACAAGGCAACTAATACACTAAGCAAAGAATAATAGTGACACCGGTCCCCAAGGGGAAGTGTTATAAAACGTGTATAAAAATAGGTATACCTACCATAATACATGTATACATACTTTCTGTATTTAGACAGTATTTGGGGCCAACTGTTACTATTTACACAGTGAATTTACTATTTGCACAGTGAATTTCGTTCTATAAATACGGATCGAATTCATTCATTGTAATCACACATTTTCTTTAGATAATACATTATCTCTCCATTTCTATAGATATAAAGTATTTTCATTTATAAAATTTCCGAATACGATAAATTCTAAGCCTTTTTATAACACAAATTACTTACGTACAAAAATTAAGCCTTGAAATTTCTTAATAACAAAGACACATGCTCTAGCGGTGATCATTAGAAATTAGAATAGTCTCAGATCCAACCGCTTCATGTCACTGGTCGATGAACCATTCCACCTCTTTTCTGATCCCTCGCCTTCCTTCTCCTTCTCCATGTCCGCCATGGTCTTAACCACCACCACCATGTCACCCCCCTTCTCTCTACACAATATCGTTGGCAAAGTTCACTTCTTTTTTTTGGACATTAAACTACAGACTCATATTGACTCTGCGAACCAAACTAGTAGTGGCTTCAACATGTGTAATACTGATTGAGTAGGACAAAAACAAATGGTACGACCGATGATATAAAAGAAACCGTGGTGTGGTTGGAGATATAGAGACGATAAACAATATAGTGGATAATGTAAAAAAAACAATATAGTGGACAGTTAGAATTTTTTTCCCAACTGAAAGAATTTAACTACCGTACTAATGTGCGACTTTTTTTTCCTACTTTATAATATATAAAAGTAAAATAAAGCATTATCTTTTTATATCTTAAGATAATGTTAAAATATATTTGGTATTTAATATTTTGAGTTAGTTATATATTCTAACATCCATATTGTATCTCCTTGTGATATTTAAAAAGGTTAAAAGTAAAACAGAAGATGAAAAATAATTGTGTCAAAAAATGGCTTATAAGTAGTTTTAGTAACACAAAGAACCAGTATAGTTCAAGCCAATTTAGCTATTTTTTTTAAAACATTCAACATAACTTTAAATTTTCTATGAAAAACTAGATTTTCCATGTGGATTACCTTTTATAAAATTTGCGTAATTTTTATGTTTATAATATGTATATATTTATTCTTTTTTGTTTTACTTTCATATGTATTTTGCGTTTTACATTGTAGTAATGTCATTAAATTTGACCAATTACGATAAAATAATTTGATAATTAATTTATTTATATAGAAGGCGATTAAAGTTTTATTTTCATAATATATTTAAGACATGTCGGGCAAATCTGGTCAATAGCATAAAAATCCAAAATATGAAGAATAATTTTCAAGACAAACTGAATATATATATATATATATAATAGTTATTTTAGGCTTAATCAATATTATAATGTATGATCTTAATTTTGAATGAAGTTATAATACTTTAGTTTAGTAGAATAATTATTTAAAATTTAATATGCATGATATTTATATATTAAATTTATATATTTTTTTGAAGTAACATATGTTCACATATTACTTATAAAAATAAAATAAAATAAAATTGAATAACCAGTTTGGTAAAACCATTTCGTAGTAGTTTAAGTTTTATTTTAGCCCATGTCTATTTTTCTTAAAAAAAGAACATGATTAGTTTCATAAATCTACTTTGAAATATGTTTATAAGTATTTTATAGTTTAAGAAAACTGTGAGTTTTTTTGTACCCTACTATATCTTTTTTTTTTGAAACACTCAGACCCTACTATATCTATATTTATATTGTTTGAATTAATGATCATGCATCAAATCATTTTGATTTGTTGGATTATCATAGGAAAGAAATGATTTAAACCTAACTAGCTTTTGATCCGCGCTTAGAAAGCGCGGTAATTTTTTATGATTAAAAATTTATATAATTGATTTTTTGTTTATTTAAAGTATGTTTTGGTATAAAATCAGTAGTCTGGAATTTGTGGTGAAGATTGTTTTGCATTAGCTTTTAGTTTCAGTTTTTTATTTTAAAATTTTGGTTTTTGGTTTTTAGTTTTTAAATTTCTATTTTT